>BJKM01000036.1:177500-435000 GCA_015082035.1 Chaenogobius annularis
GCTTTGTCCTGTAGTGCTCGCTGAGTCCCGACAGCAGGACATGCTCTGCCTCTGGAGTCGGACAAATGACAGAATAATTATAGACATTTGGACCAGCGTGAGCGATGTGTGTGCGTGCGCAGAATACTGATTTTCACACGTTTGAAGCCACAGCCTTTCTTTCTTTCTCCATATCAGCTCTTTTCGCTTGCATGGACCCTCCCCTCTGCGGCGAAGCAAGCTGATTGGACCATGTGACACTTTGGGGGGGGGGGGTAAACCGTCTGGAGTGTGAAGGATTGGAACTGTTGCTACGGTGTTTTAAATGGTTAGATGACCATTCATGACTACGTTATAGGTTCCTCGTCTCTTTGTGCCGTGTTAGGAGAGCTGAAGGCCCCAGGCTGGTGCTGTTATTAAGACGGACCCCACACTGTGAAAAAGGGTGTGTTTCGTCAGTTCATCCTGAGTTCACAGTCTGCAGAGTCATGTTAGTGCACAACCACAGGCTCAGGGTCATTCGCACGTATCAGTTTCATGCCTCCTAATGTGCTTGGTCATCCACACAAACATTACCTCTGCCTCTGCTCCTGCATCTGCCCCTGTTTATTGTCTTTTGAGTGTTCTTTCTCATTTTTTGTATTATAAAAAACAAACAGAACAAGATCAGAGACATTCGAAAAATCTAAACAAGAGTACCCCAAAGAACAAACCAAACATTAAAGTCAATACATTTGTAAATGTTCAAAGTCAAAGTACATTTTTCCATTTTAGTCCAGTCCTTGTCATCAGTTTCCTTTTTTGCAGCAGCAGCAGCAGCAGCAGGAGCAGTCAATTGTACATTCCACAAGTATCCATCAATCTTTTCCATTGTTGCCGTTTTATGTCCTGGAAACATACAGTAGTTCTCTTCTCTTTCCTCTCCTCCCATCTCTCCCTGTGCCTCTCGCTCCTTTTGCCTCTCCCCCTCTCCTCCTGCCCCTGTGTCTCTAACTGCTCATCCATCCTCATGGCTCTCCTTCAACCTGGGCCCCTCTTTGCCCTTGCCTCTCTCCCCCATTCCTGCTCCTTCCCGTAATCCTTTTTCTGTCTCTCCTCCTATTCCTTTTAACCTCCTGCCCCTCCTCTTACCCCTGTCCTCCTCCCGCCCCTGCCTCTCCTCTCGTCTTTGCTTCTCACCCTCTTCTCTTGCCCCGCCTCCTGCCCCTGTACCTCTGCTTTGTTTCTTTACATCAGAGCTTCCATCAAAAGAGAGGCTCTCACTGAGGAATATAGCCATGAATAATCTATGTTCTTTACCTTCTGCAGACGTAAATCTCCCCAAATAAAAGTTTTTTTTGTTGAAACTTCCACAAATCTCTTGCTTGACAGTACCTTCACATCAATATTTTAGAAGAAAAGCCTATTAGAGCAGTATCAAGTCTAGATTCTCAGAACATTTTGAAATGTCTTGATTTTGAAAAATTGTCCAAACCTGTCCAACTTTTTCTACAATGGATCACTCCTGGGCGAACGAGGGATTACACTGACTATGATGAAATATCCAACTATTTCAGGTTGAGTTAAAGTGTTACTGTTACTGAAATATCAACTAATTTCTTTAAAATATTTATTTCTTTGCTGTTTCTTGCTCTTTACGATTTGATAATTGCACCAAGTCAAATTACAATTTAGATTTTAACCCATATCATATATTTACACCAATATTTCTTAAACACGTGTCCAACAATGCAACTTTCTCAGGTTGAGTTAAAGTGAGAGATTGTGGATACGCTGAGGCTGGACTCGTCCTGGTTTGTAGGTTTTATGGTGGTCATAAACATTGATTTGTGTCTGTTGTTAATGGAGCGTCCGCAGGAGAGCGGTTACGTGTAATTACTGAGTGCAAGAGGCTCCCTAAAACACGCCCGATTTACCAACCACCACTCTGAGAAGAAAATATGTCTCCAGGCCAGTAAAGTTCATTCACAAATCAATTTCAATCTGGGCCCTTTCCTGATTTTATAAGATAATAGAATTTTAAAAAAAAAACAACAAATGTTAACGATGTCTTTTTTTTTTATTTTTTTTAATAAAATGTCAACATTTGGCCTACGTTCACATCATAGTTTGGGTTGCTGATGTCAACAAAAGTAAACTCCAAAAGAAACATGAAATTTTTCCTAAATTAGTATTCAATCAGTTTCTAAGTGATTTTGAGCTTTTAGAAATGGAAAAGTATTTTATGAATAGATCCATTGTCGTGCTGAATTACCTGCTTGATGTTAATAGTCATAAAACAGATAAGGCCTGGTATAAATACTTCCTCCAGCCACAAGGGGCACAAGCTTGTTCAAAAAGATGTTTCTTCCTGTCTTTTGGACACTATTTCGGCTTTCAGATGCAAGTTGCCATTCATTCACTGTGACCCTTAAGAAAGAACAGAAGTGTCAACAACAAATAAAAACATATGGGTCAAACGAGCAAACTAAAATAGTTTTGATAATAGCTATAATTACCAAACATCTGTGCTGTAGTGCGACTAACATGGTAATGATTTTACCATGGTGGGAATAGTCCATAGAATCCAATGTCCAAGATGAAGAGTTAGTTATACGTTTGAACGAAACGATTGAATATTTACTGAATAGGAGACTGCTGTGGAGTCTCCCTGAGCATATTATAAGCCAGACAATTAAACATTTATTATATTAAATAATGTATTAAATATCAAATAAGGAAAAAAGATACCATTTCCAATACTTTCACTGCCCAGTGGTGAGATGAAAAAGCCTGTAAGTTAATAAAGAGATAATTTGATCTGTGCTGCTGGTGTCCTGTGGGTGATAGAGGTATGTGTTCAAATATCCTCATATATGAGTCACAGGCGGACATTTCTTTATTTACCTACTGCACACAAAATCAGATTTAGTGACTGCTGCGGAACGGATTGTGTTTTTACCAGGTAAGAGTTATGGTTGTAGTATTTATCACTGCAGGAGAAGCCTCGTAGGCTGTTCCTCCTCGGGGAAGGATGGGATCGATGTGTGGGGCAGCTGGTCCTGATGCACTAATGCACCAGGACACTGACATCCATTAGAGGCACAATAGACGGCTGACACGTGACCTGCACCGTAAGGAGCTGCCTCAGTGTGGAAGGATGTGTAGTCTCTATTATATTGTGTATTATAATGTGGGATTACATGGCGCTGTAAAGATCATGAAGGGCCATCCATCTTCAATCAGAATTTTTGACATGTTTCATGTTTTATGTCCAAACTAAAGGTGCACAAACTTGTCTCCATGAGATCTTTTTGGATTTTCCACAGAATTACATTTTATCTTTCTCCACAAAGAAAATAAGGTAATGCCACCAGGCCAAGTTACAGGTCAGGGGTCTCATTTATAAAGAATGCGTATGTGACTTTCTACATTAAGTTTATGATGTATAAAACGACAACTTAACTAGGTAAGGCAAGGCAAGTTTATTTGTAGAGGACAATTCGTACACAAGGCAATTCAAAGTGCTTCACACAACAGGAAAAACAGGAAAAGGAGAGGGGGGGAAAAAAAGCATTAAAATCACAGACATGGCAGAAATCACAAAATCTTAATTTAAAGAAATTTAAAGGTGCCATTTTCAGGCTCCGTCAAATAGTTCAAGACATAAAAGAGAAGAGTGCAAAGAAAAGCATTTCAGTCATATGCACAGCCAAACAAAACAGTTTTTAGCTTAGATTTGAACATTGCCAGAGTAGCGGCCTGTCTCACATCCTCAGGAAGACTGTTCCAGATTTTAGCTGCATAAAACTGAAACGATTCCCCATGTTTAGTCCTGACTCTGGGCACCAGCAGGAGGCCGGTCCCTGAGGTCCTCAGAGTCCGAGATGGTTCATATGGCACTAACATGTCCGAGATGTACTTTTGGTGCTAGGCCATGGAGAGACTTGTATACAAGCAGAGCTGCTTTGAAGTCTATTCTCTGAGCCACAGGGAGCCAGTGCAGAGACCTGAGCACAGGACTAATGTGATCGTACTTCCTGGTTCTAGTCAGGACCCGAGCAGCGGCGTTCTGGATGTACTGCAGCTGTTTTACAGATTGTTTGGAGAGGCCAGTGAGCAGGCCGTTACAGTAGTCTAATCTACTAGAGACAAACGCATGGATAAGTCTCTCCAGGTCTGGTTTAGACACTATACTTTTGATTTAGGCTATGTTTCTTAGATGGTAAAAAGCTGCTAATGTTATTGATTTGACGTGGCTGTTAAAATTCAAGTCTGAGTCCATTATTACCCCCAGATTTCTAACTTGATTTGTAGGTTTGAGCCAAAGACGATGATTTCAGTCTTGTCTGAGTTCAGCTTGCATCAAAGACGGATCTGTTGGATGCAGTGACAGAGTGAATGGTCCATATTTCACCTGCCGTCAGTGAAACATAGATCTGAGTTTCATCTGCATAATTGTGATAGGACAGATTTTCACTGCGTATCAACTGACCTAAGGGCAGCATGTAGAGGTTGAACAGAAGGGGTCCAGGATTGACCTTGAGGAACCCCACATGTCAGCGGCATCTTGTTTGAGACACAGTTACCAATTTCGACAAAGTACTTCCTGTCTTCCAGATAGGACTTAGGGCAGTGCCAGTGATGCCCACCCAGTCCTCTAGTCTCTGTAAGAGGATCCCATGATCGACAGTGTCAAAAGCAGCACTCAGATCTAACAGAATTAAGACTGAGGCTTTGCCCGCGTCAGTGTTCAGGTGGATGTCATTTGTCACCTTGACAAGAGCAGTCTCAGTGCTGTGATGAGGTCTAAAACCTGACTGGAAAACATCAAATGAGTTGTTTATTAAGAGGAAATCAGTGAGCTGTTGGTAAACAACCTTTTCAAGGACTTTGCAGGAATTTTCTTTTTACTCTTATTTGAATATTTTCCATTGCTATTCCATTCTTTTATCTGTTATTTATGTTTGAACACATATTTACCACTTAGCAATTAACACAAAATGTGCCATAAAGTTGGCTTGGATTTCTCTTTTATCTTTAATTGAAAGTTGCTTCAGTCATTCACTTCTTTGTCCCTCCTCCCCTGAGCCTGTTACTTCCTGTCACCTGCGTCACCACCAGGAAGGACACATTTTCCGGTAACAGGCAGAAAGCCATTACCGCGAGGGGCTCCATGCTTTATTCATTCATTCGGCCAAATGGGTTTTCGCTGATCGGATATCCATGTGTGTGAGTGACAGGGCGACATCACATTATGTTTTCATTTATGCCCCATGTGCAGGGACAGGGAGGGTGCCACGGGCTGTTGCTGTAGGCACAAGTGAATGTATCCCATGATATTATAACTACAAGTTGTTTTCTTATTCCACTGATAAATCAAGTCAGCTACAGCACATTTAAGAAGCCTTTGACCTTTAACTCATAGTGTTTGTTTTTTTCAACCACTGTAAATTGATTGAGTGTAAAATTGAGTGTTGCAAGATTGATTCCGAGCTTCAACAATTTGCTGAATATCTCTCTCTCCCCACTTTTCACCTTGATTCCACTCTACTCTCAGTCTAAAACACTGTTTACAGCATATTATTGTTCACAGAATTGCAAATGTTGTCAGGTCAATATTGTCCCAATAAGTTGTAGCATCTCTTTTTCTGGGGAGGAGCCTATTGTACATGTTTTTAGCGGTTGGGGAACCGGAGCACCCGGAGGAAACCGGAACACCCGGAGGAAACCGGAGCACCAGGAAGAAACCGGAGCATCGGGAGGAAACCAGAGGCAAAGGATGGATATTCGATTCAGATTTCAATACCACAGTAATACATCATTTTATTGTTTAAAGTTTTGTTTATTAGATGGAACAGATGAAGTATGTAGTATGAAATGGAGAGGGAGAGGGTGGAGAACCCTTGGATAATGATCCAGCAAAAAAATCACCACTGCACTACTGATGAGCACGTTGGATAAACATTTTTAACCCAAAATAATATCTATTTCTACTTTTTAAAACCAGTCAGGAACTGTATTTTTTCCAATGTGTGTAATTTCTTCAATATCGATATCTGATGCTAGTTAGAACTAGTACTATCGACAACCCTAGGATGCACTCAGATGTTTCACTGGCACTTGGGCACTGATCCTACTGCGCCGCTGTACCTCCAAATGGTTATCAAAGAAAAAAAAATAATGGGCAATATCTGTCTAGATTTGACCATTCTGACCACAACCTGCTTTTTCACATCGATTCTCTCCGCCCTCTGCTCAGTTCACCATGCGTCTTCCTGTCTGCATTCTGCCATCCGTCTCCACGCCCTGTGCGCTCTCTCAGGACGCCTCGATAACTGTCTGCTGCTGAATACTGATCAATACAAGTGTGTAAAATATTTATACTGACTCATTCTTCTCCCAGTCTTCACATCCTGTCCTCGTATTTGTCTTGTGCTGGGCTCATCACTAAGAGGCAAACATGTAGGCAGCCTGTAGATTTTGCCTACCTCTGCGGTTTCCTGTGGCTTTAGACACTTCTGTGTGTTTCAATCCCCCACAACAGCCATTGATCCTTCCCGCACTAATGGTCCTGCTCGGCTTTGAGAGTCTCACAGCTTTGACTGACATGTCTGCTGGTCCAGATATGATTCAATGTTAAGAGATATAATGCTTTTTTCAGGTACGTAATATTGAAGTATAGCATAGGTCGAACACACACATTTGTTCATTGTAAACCACAATATTGATCCAAAACAGCTCAGTAATAGAAACACTAAGACTTCCAGTTCAAAACTGCAGAACAGATAAGCTCCGCCTCCTCATAGTGACATTTCATTGTAACAAACAGCAAATTGCCATTTATGTTTTTATTTTTTTATGTTAAGTGCTTACTTGACATTTTATATTAATACCTGACATGTATCACTTGAAATTTTAATATGTGAAATAATTCCAGTTAAGAACAGGGATTTGGACGGGGACATGGGGTAAGTGAAAACAGGCAATCCATGTATCCAATCCAATCCAACTTTATTTGTATACCACATTTTACCAACACAAAAGTCTCCAAAGTGCTGCACAGAGTACAAAACAAGCACAGGTAAAATATGTTAAAAATATAAAACATTTAAAATAAAATACATAAATACGTACAAACCAAATAAAAACAAATTAAAAACAATATAAAATATACAAAATAATAAAAGACGGTCAGAGGACCACACAACTCTCATGCCGGGTTAAAAGCTATTGAATAAAAGTGCGTTTTTAAAGGAGACTTAAAAGCATCAACTGAAGGTGCAGTCTTTATGTGGGGAGGAAGAGCATTCCAACATTTGGGGCCGACTACAGAAAAGGCCCGATCACATTTTTCTTTTGCGTCTCGTTTTTGGGACGACAAGTTGGAGCTGGCCCTCAGACCTCTGCGAGTGCGCAGGAGAGTAGGGAACAATGAGGTCTGAAATGTATGCGGGGGCCAATCCGTGAAGCGCTTTAAAAACAAACAATAACATTTTAAAATCAACTCTAAAATGAACCAGTGCAGTGAGCATAAAATGGCTGTGTAATATGTTCTCTACGACGTGTACCAGTTAAAAGACGTGCTGCGGAATTTTGCACTGACTGTAAGCATTACCGGTTAGCTTGGATGCAGGACAATACAGTATTACTCAAACATGCATGCATCAATTAAAATACATTTCCCCTTCAAAGACACTTTCCATGACAGTACATACAAAAATAACAACGTGAACAATGACGGCGTAGGCGCAGAGAAGTGAAGTAAATGCGAAAAAATGCTGGAATTACTAAATGTCTTTTAATGAATTGCTGACATGATGAACAAAAAAGTGTAAATGAAGAATGCTTTAGATTTTGTTCATTAAGAAAACATTTGTTGTTTGGGTGATGCAGACCTCAGCCTCTGGACCCGGAGCAATGGAAACAGATTACGCCATAAAAAATAACTGCGTCGAACAGCTTCAAATCGGCCCAGAGCCAGTCGAAGTGTGTTTGATGCGGCCGGTTCAGTCGAAATTTAGGAAAAATCTGCCAATTTGTGCATGGCTGATTTACTGCGGCAACTCTAAAAAAGCAATAACATTTTTGGTATTTTCAAGTGCTGTTTTGAGTGTAAGGGCTCTTGTGTGTGAACAGAACAGGTTGGTGCGTCCCGCTCTGCACCATCTGTGCTCAGGAGGAGACAGGCCTCTTCATACCAGCACTCTGCTCATGTATACACTATGTACCATACACATATGCTGGTCTTTACACTGGGATAAAATGACTGAGGATCAATTTGTCTGTAGTTTACATTAGGGCTGCACGATTTGGGGAAAATATCAATATTGCGATTGCGATTTATGTTTTAACAACAGAATTATGTTACGTGTGCACAAATGAAACATCCATCCACATCCAGGAGAATTAAAAAGACACAAATAGCCTGAACTGACAAACTAATGAAATTGATGATTAAAACAGATCATAATAACAGAGTTATGCAGAATAAGAAGATATTTTGCTGGGGGTTTTTTTTAAGAAAATGATAGTACTTAAAAAAAAAATTATCAATTGAAGCCTTTTGATTTGCAATTTGTGTCCATTTAAATTGCGATTTTGGTTTAATTGAGATAAATCTTACAGCCCTACGTTAATTTTGATTAAAAACCTAAAATTGCCATGGATGTATCTATTTCATGCTCTAACAACCTTTTTTTCTGAGGTTGTGGAGGAATCCCATTGAAAAATCAAGATGACCACCACCACTTGGTGACTCGTTTACATTTGAGTCAGATTAACTAGATTAACTGGTTACCCTCCATTTGGTGGGCAAACACAACCCCCTGTGTCACTGTTTCACAAATTCATTCACTTTTACCATCAAACAGGGATGCGTGTGGAATTAGAATATAGTCCCCTCTAAACATACATGTATCCATACATATTGATGTGGCAGTGTCTGGTTTGAATTTCTGCTCTTTCGATAATTGGCTGCATACATTGACAGGATGCAAGCCCTCAGCGAACCCACCAAGGATTTCCTGATCTTTGGCAGAGAGTGTGTGGAATACTATTAAGAGAGGACTATATTCTAATTCCAGACACATCCCTGTTTGGTCATTAGAGTTTCAGTTGTGCCTGATTGTCATGCATGATGAGTGTAGATCAGGAATCAATAGAAGCCCAGGAGCCAGTGTCGGTGTGACCTTTGAGTGCTAAAGACCCTCAGCCAATGACATTTCAAAACCACACACCCCGGTGGACCTCTGCAAGTGAAAGCTTTGGGCCAAACATGGGCACATTTAAATAAAGTATACAAGAGGTCATCTTGTATTATACTAGAATATTGCGCCTAATTTAGGGCTGTGCCTTTGGGTAAAAAACAAACACAAGATAAATCAAGCGACTTGGTGGCTTAACTCACTGCTTGTTCTCCCTGTGGGTGGGTTTCCTCCAGGTCCTCAGGTTCCCCCATCAGCCTAAAACATGATATATATCCCAGCCATTGGAATGAAACAGCATACACGTGCATGTGAATATTTATATGTAGCACGTTGCCACCATAAAAGATAAAAAGGGGCAAAACAGTGAATTAAAAACTTCTTGGAGACGCAAAATACAATGTAGCACAGTACCTTTTTTCTCCATTCCAGTTATAGGGGCTTGGAGACTGTGACTGCCCGATTTGGGACGTTATTTTCAAAGTGTGCATTCCCAGATACTTTGGCACATGCGTTTAAATTGCTATAGTAACCGTACTTGGGACAAACCTCATTGGAATATAAACTGATTTCCTGAGAAAATATGGGCAAAACTCCATAAAAATTGTACATTTGATCGGTTGATAAATGTTCGAAAACGGCGCAAAGTCTGACTTGAGATGTTAATCGGCAAACTTTGATGAAAATCAGCTTTAACAATCACATGTGTTTGTCTTTTTAAAATTAAATTGAGTGAAATAGACAACATTTGATAAAACTAAATTTAAACTGAACACTGTCTGATGCCACAGTGGACAGAACACAGAATCATTTTAAGGAGATAACCCTCATGCTATCTTCAGATCTGGATTACCCACAGGCATCTGTAGAACGCCTCTTCCTCCCTCAACAACATGAAAACGTTTTGTGTGTGTGTGTGTGTGTGTTTGTTTGCTTGTCTGTTTGTTTGTTTCATGTTTGTTTTTGTTGTTTTATGTTTAAAAAAGAAATAGTTGAAAAAGAAAAAGTGTTTTGAACCTTTAAAGGTAGCACACAGGAGTTTCATTAATGAGGTGCCAAATTAGTGAGGGTTCCAACGATCCCGCCCTGACAAATTTAAACATTTCCAGGCTCTGCAACAGGAAGTTACACATACCTTATTGGATGGCTTCTAAATACTTTCTTGTCCTAAACCATGCAAAAAAAAAAAAGTAGAAAACCAGGAAAACACCAGACTTTAGACAATGTTCCAGAAGTCATCATTCCAAAGATTGCGAACCATTGCAATAAACTGCATGGCATACATTAGCTTGCACATGGTCAGATTGTGGGGTTCTGGACAGGAAGATGCTGTTATTAATAATTCAGAGGTTGATGCCGAGCAGTTTATGAGTCCCAGAGAAACATCTGTCGCCTGAGGCTGCACTGACTCCAGCTCCACAGCGGTCCAGCCATGTTATCATTTCTGCTGCGGAACCATGCGCTCCTAAGCCAAGATATACCACCAGAGCTTATTTTTACAACTACACACTTCAGTGCATTCACCATCTGCCTCTCCTCCGGACAGCGACGGTAACGGGCTTCCACACTGCCTGCAGAGACCACCACGCTGCCAACTGTTGATACGCCTGCATCTCAGTCAATTAAACAAAATTTAGACTCAGGTTGAATTCACAGAATTTGAGCATTTTATGTTATAATTTCAAATGAAGGGCAGAGGCTTATATCTGGGGTAGGTGACTTATTTTTCAAAGAGTATCTTGTAAAAGCAGTGAAAAGGCTGATGTAAAGTCATCCACTCGCCTGAAAATGAATGCATGAATACAAAGATTTAGAAAACATGAAAATTATGCTATTTTTATTTGTGTAAATTACACTAGTTACCTGTTACGGGTTAATTACAGAAACAGTACAACCCACATTTATTATAGAATTCTTGCTGCGCTCCAACTTATTTTGTTTCTATTGCACAAATATTCCTGGCTACCATTTTGAGAACTTTTGACTATTCAAAATATGAATATTTTGCTACATCAAGAAAGCTACACAAAATGTATTTATTTATTTATTTCAAACATATTTTACAACACATATTTCCGGCAATTACACAGAAATTGCCTGGTTTGAAAAGGGGGATGGTGGAAGTCCAACCCCCTCACACAAATCCATTTACAGATTATTATCAACAATGTTATTGTACAATACCTACAACAAACAGCATCATGCAACAACGCAAGACAAGGACAGGCCCAGACACTCACCAACCTCCACTCCCCCTCTTCATCTGCACTCACTGTAGAAGGCAGCACTCGCTCTCCTAATTCTAATTGCTCTTTTTTGGAGAGTAATCAGAGGCAATAAATGTGTCTTATAACAGTTTCCCCAAATTTCTAAACAGTAATTTAAGATGATTTATGTAATAATAGTAAGGATATTAGTAAGGCTAATAGTAAATAATAGTACATGACTACTTCTCTTCATGACACCAACACATTTAGCGACTTTTGAAACGTAAAACTTTTTACAGAAACTTTTCATCTAGAACAATATCCAAAAACACATTTTGTTGGACTCTTTCTTCTTCAAATTTAGTGATAATTTATTACATTGACAAAACACATGATAAGCCATTTAGAAACAATAAATATAATATCTTAAGTTTGTTTGACATTCTCAATTAAAATGTGCTTCATAAACTGCGGAAAGCAACATTATTGTGTCCATTTCACAAAACTAGATGTTTATTAGAGATGGATCTATAACTGGATAAACTACGTTGGTAAAATCATTTGTACATTAGCGTCCATGATTGCTTCTGCTCTGTTACGGCTAATTGAGTTTTATTGCGCTGTCAGGTGATCTCGGCATTCAGGGATAATGTCGTTTTATGGAAGCGCTCTGAAGGATCGTGCCCCTGTGCCCTGCGTGTCTGCACAGGATTATTGTTACACGAGACAGAATGCCTCTCCAGTGAGCCATATGTTATCTGTTCCAGGGGAGGACTTGAAAAGATGAGGCCCTGAGGTTTATATTTGTGAGTATGAAAGATGAAAGGTGGACTATTAAAGTCACTAAATGCTTTTGGTTGATGGCAAAGAACACCTCAAATTCTGCAGCACAATTATTGCCAAAAATAGATATAGATTTGTTAAAAATAAAATAAAATTGGGAGGGGATTTGAAATAACCTGTAAATGTATAATCTATTTCATAACTAAGAAAATATTACATTCAACCCACATTTTCTTATCGCTGTCTTTCTTATGTCTGTCGCTGTCAGCAAACTTGATTCATTTTCCCATCTTTTTTTTGTTTAAATAAATAAATAAACATTTTAGAATTTGTTTGGGGCTAATTAACTATGTGGTAAAGTTATTTATCTTATCTTAACTAAACACCACAAGACCTATGATGTAAATGTTTAAACCTTTTTCTGAAACGTTATAAACTAAGCTAAGGTAAAAGTAAGGTAAAACATTTAGCCAAATCTTACATTTTAAATGTGTTTATTGGACTGCAAATAACCGGACATTAGAAAACTTGTTGGCCTCTGTTGTGCCTTAGAATTTTTAATATTTCAACATTTCTGAAAGTCAATAAGGAAAATGAAAAGGACATTTTCTTTGGGAACCGGCACAGGCTTTGACGTGGGCGGGACTGTTAAACTCCATACGTTTGCCTCTCAACCAATCACCTCCCGAGTCACTCATGTAAATACACACGCTCTACTTCTTTCCATTTCAAATATGAGTGCTGCAAAACACCACTGCCCCTTTCTCCACCGCCGCAGCAGAACTATTTGCCTGTATCTTAGCTCCAAAGGCACGATTTCCCTGACGAATCAGCCATTCATCACCTCATCAAATCACCAATGTAGCTGCTGAGACCAACCTGAAAACATGAATTAAAGCATTATTATAGAACATAACTAGCACGCATACAAACACATATATGCAGATACTACAGCCACATGGATCAGAACAACAAAATGGTATACAACTTCATCCATAATGCATACAATAATAATATATCCATGTTAATTATCCCTAACAGCAGGAAAATGCCCCCTGACTTCCTCCTAGATTTGCTGTGATTAGCATAAATATAATGGGACACACGAGAGCCCCTCCCATGGGTGACAAGAAGGGTGTCAAGCCACATATGGGGGAGGGAGGGGTGTGTGTGGGGGAGGAGGGGGAGGAGGGGGAGGAGGCGAGCAGTTCTGTGGCTGCAGGAGAAACGGTGCGAAGTGAACAAAGGCACAGTGACCTTGGCTGAGGTTTGTATAGGGGACGATGCTCCGTCTCCAGCTCTGTTTTTCTCTCGCAGTTTGCTCAGAAAGGGGTTGGCTCGCCCACACATTTTAGACACTGTAATCAAGAAAATGTTGAACAGGTTTTTTTTTCGTTTTTCTCTGCTTGTAAGTCTAGACCTGTTGAATGCAAAATTGAAAAATTGAATTGAAAAATAAGTAGATGAAAACATAAAGAGCATATTTCTATTCCAAACCAAATTGCATGTTCACATAGGTCAGATTATGTGTTGTTGAATTTAAACTGAATTGCAAACTCAACCAGGAAGACTTTATTTACCTCAACCAAAACCACCAATCACACTATTCTCCTCCGAGCATAGAAAAAGGTCCATCTGCCTCCTTTCCAACTTCTTCTATCCTCCAGATCTAATGACAAATACAAAGGGAGTAGATTACTCCAGAATCAGAAAAAGGTTTATTACCATTTCGGCGTAATCCCTCATTCGTCCAGGAGTGTTCCATTGGGGAGAAAGATTCAGTTGTAGACTCTGTTTTAGAAAAACAAAAAGTTTCGACTCTTATCCAAGAGTCATTCTCAATCTGTGATTGAACTCTTGGATGAGGGTCGAAATGTTTTGTTTCTCCAAAACCAGTCCAGTCCAGATGATTACAACTGAATCTTTTCTGAATGTTTATTACCATTGTCAGTGAACAAAATGTACAAACATAGGAACTTGTTTCAGCGTTAAGGTGCAACATACAACATACAACAATGAATAATAATAGTAATAATAATAATAATAACAGCAAAGTATATCAAATCAAATAAGGCATGCATAATTTAAGAATTTACTAATAAAATAAAAATAAACTTGGTCTCAGTATGTACACAACATTTACAGATGATCGGAAATAGTGCAAAAAGTGAACAGTGCAATGAATTGTTATTGGTTTGAATTCTGGTTCTGGTCCAGATGGACTGTAGCCTCCTGCCTGAGGGGAGTGGTTCAAATAGATGGTCCAGGGTGAGAAGGGTCAGCTGTGATCCGACCTGCTCGTCCCAGAGCTGTGGAGACCTACAGGTCCTGCAGAGATGGAAGTCTGCAGCCGATCTCCTTCTCAGCAGAGCGCACAATGCGCTGTAGTCTCTGTTTGTGGCTGTGGCTCCAGCGTACCACACGGTGACTTTCCTGACAAATGTATTGCTCTCGCTCTGCAAATAGGTGATAGGAAGTGGAAATGTTGCTTTATTAATCCTGAAGTAAAGTCTAGTGCCAGAGAAGTTATTAAAAGAGAAAATCTTACAACATTTTAAACATCAAGTAGCAACGAAGGTTATCTGAGATCATTCTTGTTTTACTTGAATCATCCTTGTTTTAATCATTTTATTTTAGTAAGAAACACAATCAGTCACAGAGAGTTTACTGGACTCCGATAATTTACTGCATGTCCTCCCCTCTCTCTCACCCCCCATTTCACACTCATCTGTCTGTCTAATAAAGCCTGCGGGCCAAAATATCTTTTTTTTTTTTTTTTTTTAAGAGAGAGAAAAGGGAGGACATGTACCAAATTGTCAAAGCCGGGATTTGAACTCACAACGCTGCAGCCGGCTGCATAAGGAGCCTGGCATATGTGCTGCTGCCTCATTCCACTTGACCACCGGGCAGCGCCTGTGTCATCTATTTCTTTGTGAGTGCTTTTTTTTTGCTGCGGCCAAAAGTACATTCTAAAGGTAGCCATATATGGTTCCAATTGCAAGAGTTTTATGTCCCAGATACATATTTTTAAAGTCTGCATTATTAGTTTATCCAAACTATTCATTGCATCTTTGTTATTTGTTTGTGTATAATTTTGGTTCAGGGAGGTGACTTGAAAGCTGCAACAAACAAACAAAGCAGAAATAATTTATAATATGATTGCATTGTCACTTTAATGATGAAAAGAGTCTAACTAACGATTCCTTCTCTCAGCTTGGCAGGAAAGTGAACCCTGTTGAACTTGTCTAAAACTCGACGGAAGCAAACCCTGAACCCGTCTGATGGAGCGGCGTAATTATCTGTATCTCTTCGAAGGCAGAGATTGGTGAAATAGTGGCAGGCCCTGGGCTCAGCAGGAGTGTGTCAGACTGCACGGTGGGGGGCTTATCACCAAACACACTGCTGACACCAATGGTGAACAGAGTTGCAGCATTTTCTGGAGAAGTAGGAAAATTACTCTGGAAAAAAAGTTTCATATATTGACATTTTGGACACTCAAGTCACTTAACATTGCATTTTTCCTTCGATCCCCAAACTGTGGTGATAAGCTATGAAAAATGTGAGAAGAAAAATCTATAAGTCACCATTGTCCATACAAATTTACAATTCAAAATGGATTATTATACATTTTGAATGGGCTAAAGTCCCCAAAATACCCAATGAAGCTGAACTTATGAATAATCACAACTGCTCTGGGTTTGCATGAAAGAAATGTAGCTGCCAATCAGCACCATATACGTCGTCGACCGCCAACAGTCACTAACACACGGCTTTCATGCATAGACAAGACGTGTGAAGTGTCTTACCCATGGACACAACGAGAATCATCTAAAAATGTTGGCCTTTTGAGTACAACCAAATTTAAACGAGGTCTACTCTATAAAATGACAATTTCAGCACTACACTGGGGCTAAACAAAGTCGTAAATTAGACTAAAACATGATCTAAGTTCTATCCAAACAGCAACGCAAAGGAGGCCATAATTGTGGATACAGTGGACTAAAAAATATTAAACACTTGGTCATGCATGTACAACAGTTTGAGAAACATTAGTGTAGCTCATGTTATTTACATAATTATAAAATTATTAGGCTTTTTTTTTTTTAATCAAATGAGAATACGGATCTCACCAAACATGATAATGATTTGTAAATATCAAACATGGATATAAATGTTTCAGTTATTGGTAAAATTCTATTACATTCAACAGTAGTGTGACTACCATGTGCGCATCATGTTCTTTCTGGTCTGTAATGAGCAAGGTTAGCTGCGGCCTGGCTTTGTCCAGAACATCTCTGTTAGTCTGGCCCTTCTCCTCTGCACACCGTCCCAAGGGACCGCTCAGAGGCCCTCTAATTGAATCAAGTGCTCTGGGCCGATCCCCAGCTCTCCCCAGCCTGTGCCCCCCTCCCGATCCAGAGAAAGGCGGAGAGGCTTTGGCTTTGAAGCTTTTGTTCTTCTCAGCACCACGGACAGCTCCACAGGCCTGCACTCGTCACTGCTACAGAGACTGAAAGACTGCAGCGAAGTGTTTGTGGTTCCAAATACAAGCTCCAAATACTGATTGTGTTGAGTATTTTGTGTTTATTTATTGTATATTCATATTTCTTAAAGATAACAGGATTAAAATGTGCTTCTTCTGGTATAAATTCACAAGTGAACATGGATGTCTTTTTAGGTTTATCGCAGTTGGTTTTTTGTCGTTGGGTCTGGCAACCCAAAGTAAGGAGTTCGTTTAGCTTTCTGATCAGATAATTCACTTGAGAACCAAAAGAAAATATGTCAGCATAAAATATAAAAAAATATATATTATAATTATTTGCAGTAAAAACAACATTTCATTTTAACATGTTTAAATATCAATAGGTGATGCAACATGTATTTATAAATGTACAGCCTGTAAAAATATTATGGTAATGTAATACTACCAGCATTTAATTTCAATAAAGCAGGTAAAATGCTACTTGTTGAGCAGATTTTGGGTAATTTCTTTATTACATTATATGGGTTTTCTTTGTGGTCTTTATGGTCTTTATGGTTTAGCCCCATATTTTTTATAACATCACTGCCTCAGACTCTAAAACTCACCAATACCAAAACAAAAGACAAAAAAACTCAGCGCTTGAATATATTCTTCACATGTGGGGGCTCAGGTGTCCCAGCCCATGTCGGTAAACACGTCTAAATGAGGCAGACGCAGGAATGTGACTGTGCATAGCTCTGGGTCTTTATGTCCCCTGCCGCCTCCTCCTCCTCAAACCAGCCCAGAATCTGAGGTCAAACGCAGAGGCACAAGAGTAGTAGCGCTTTCATATGAGATGGACATGTTATTTTCAGACTAATGGATGATGTGTTTTTTGTTGTGTTCTTGTGCCACCTTCAGCTTGAACTCAATTACTAAAACTATTTTCAGATGTTGAGCTATTGTCTTGACAACATTACGGTGGACAGTAAATAGCCAGCCAACAACTGGGTCTATAATGGATTCTGATTAAACCCCCTTGATTATATTGTCCATTCTATTTAATTACTATTGATCTTTAGATATCTGGCACAATATTGCTCTAGAATGCTACAATACTCTGCTGACACTCATGAAGATGAAATGTATGTGTAAATTCATGGTTTTCAGTTTTCTGTTCGACGCCATTTTGAAGACTTTTGAAAGATATACAATTTTGTTTTGCTATGGAAACAATCGTACACTTTCATTACATTGAAACCCATGAATATATATTGCTGAAACCTTCATGTTACAGCTGATATCGTCCTATTCAGCTGTTCAATCATCTCTAAACCCTGTGTGCGTTCAAACCCATGAGACGGTGAGATGAGCAAGACTCTCACGTCGAAGAGACCAGAATGTGGACGACGCTGTACATCCGCTCTTAATGCTGTTAGGTGGAGTCTGGACTCTAGCTTCTGCTCAGATGAGAAGAGACAGGTCCAGACATCGTGGACCTCTCTCTCCTCCTCTGCATATAAACACACAGCTACACTATAAATTGTGTTTGCATATCACTGAGATCAGAACGATGCAGTTTTAAGTGCTGTCCAACACTCTCATATGAAAGCCCCTGTCTGCCTCTCTGTTCCCGTAAAGCCCCTCCCACAAAGCACCGCCACATTCTGTGCCCCTCACTCCTCACAGCAGCACAAATGTTACAGTTACAAATGACTTGAATTTCAAATCATTTCAATTGTGCAATTGTCACTGAAATTACACAATGAAATAATGTAGCAAAGTGCAGAAGCAGTGCATAAATGCCAGAAAATGGGTCTTGACAAGAGCAATTTTAGGAAGCCTTATCCATCCTGCACAGCAGTGTTTCCAAACCAAGTGTACGGGTTCCCTGGGGGTCCAGAAGCACTTGTCAGGGGGTATGCATTGAACATAAAATGTTGCACATGTTTAATATTTAATATTTAGGACTGGACCGACAAAGTGGTTGACATTAGAAAAAGGGACAAGATTACATTCTGACTTAATTTGAAAAGGCGCAATATTTGACAAACTTAGAGGTAAATAGGACCCTTTTGTGTGTGTGTGTGTGTGTGTGTGTGTGTGATATATATATATATATATTTATTTTTTTTAAATTATCTTTCTGCATGATTATTTTAGCATGAATATCAACATGATAATCTCATTGGCAGTATGCAATATATTATAAAAGAAACATTGGTAGATTGTAAAGGGGCTTTGAGTAGTGAACACTTACGCAATATTTTATTTTATTTGCAATAGTCTTTCATTGACCAACTTACATCCATTTTGTGCAAAATTATCCTGTCCTTCCTGGGAGTTTGGTTGAACTCCCAGGAAGCTGTCCTTTGCTCCCCTGAAACCTCTCAACTTCATTATATATCTACCATGTTGAAAATTCCAAACAATATTTCAAATATCAAAAGTAATTGCTTGAGGGAGGCAGTACCTGGCACAAAGCCAAATGAATATGCAAACAGCTGCACACCAGGAGCTCACCAGATGCAAACCACTCATGATTTTTTCTGTTAAACTAATTGTACCTGTAGCATTTTTCAACTAGTGCGAGCAACCATTTTGTCACGTCTGCCCTCTCAGCTGATCATAATAAATACAACAGACGATGAATGGAGACTATTACCATACAGTCCAGTGGTGGAAGTAGTGCCGTATACATCTTAAACTGTAATGTATGTGCTGTTTGACTCTGACTGATCGATATCCACTCAGTACAGATTTCAGATTCATCACAGCTCTTTATTCTGTATTGATTTTGTGCAGCGGCCAATCTGAGAAGAATTGGATTTGTTTTTTTTTTTACATTGTGTGGTGAGGCTTGAAGCAGCAGTCAGCTCTTTTTGAATTTATCCGAGGGCATGACTATTTATCAATTTATCTATCTACAGTATCTATTTGCAGGGCTATCCATTTTTACACTTTGGCTGGAAACAAGGCTTAAAAACAGAGCCATTTTAAATCATAAAGACTTTATGAGCATTATTTTTCAATCCTATTTCTTTAAATGAGGAAATGTACATTATTCACAATATTCTGTACATGCAGTTTAATGTAACAGCTGCAGACAAGGCTACATCATGGTTAATTTGCAGAATTGTTGTTTTTGTCAGATAAATACTGGGACAATGAGCAGCTAAGTAATAACAATCAACAGGGTAAGCATTGTATTTTTCTCTTTGTTGACTTTCCAATTTTAACATTTGGCAACACTACAATATGACTGAATCAAAATGCATAGAAAGAGTTATGCTCATAGACAGTTGACGTCTGAAGCCATTCGACCCCGTTGTACAGACTGTATTCTATTTGTGCATTTCCCGTCCTGCCGCACATCGCAGTGAAGGCAGAGGCCACAGCAGAGACAGGAGCAGCTGCACATCATAATTGCTTCACAGCATTTCAGGCAGATTCCGGAATCCCATTACTGAACCGCGAGGCGAAACGTGGACACAGCGACACCTAGTGGTTAGTGTGAGACTTTTGGATGATAACTGCAGACGTCTCTATCACTGAGAGGAAGAAGTGGATTCAGGAGGAGACGGACAAGGAGGGAGTAGTCTAAAACATGGTGCCATGGATAGGATTATAAAACAGGCCAGAGCATCACCTCATTTTCACTGTAAAAGGAAGTCAATCATATTTAAATCTATCCAACTTGATCATAGCGTCAAAAAGTCTCACAATAACATCGTTGGCTGTCACAATATATCGAATTAGAAGCTCATTTATTTACATTTATAGTTTTGTTGCAGCAACAGCTACACAAACAAAAGGAGCTAAAAAAACACACAATCCTTTGCTACATTTCAGTACACACAACAGGAGGAAATAAAAACAACAGGAGGATAAAATGTTTTCTCGAACTTTTATATCTTAATTCTTTGGAATATGATTGTCAACGCTTCTCAAGGCATTTTTAAAGGAAAAAGTTGTATATCTACAATTTTGTATCCCTCTCCACAATAACGCCATACATATTGTACCTTGAAATGAATATTGTCATAATATCGCACCGTGTGGTATTACATATCGTTAAATCCCTAATTGCTAGTATTCACATGCAATGATTTTCAATAAATTCATGGTTAGGTGAAGTAAATGCACATTCTTTAATGTGCATTTAGATTTTAGGTTGATGGGGGAAATGTAGCACTTGGTGTAAACTCGCACATGTAAGATATTAAATTTTACAACCGTATAATATTATTTCATTTTAGGAAAGTAATGAAGAAAAGATGCATAGTCCAATGTTTTGAATAAACATTCTTTATATCCAGACACCAAATCAGATATTTTCAGAATACTGTGGGTTTCTCTGTGCCTTCCTCCCATATTATTCATAAATCTGCCCCTAAATGGAAATGAAGTGAAGATTTTGTTCTGTCAGTTTCTCAGATAGACCCCCTGTCAGCTTCATCCAAGTACCGGAGAATAAATCACTTACTTTGTTGAGCGATGAAATAATGAGTCAATGGGGTACAATTCTTGTGTGCAATTTAAATATTATGGTTATTGAAAGAAGATACAAAACCAAGTATTTTAGGATTCAAACAACTAAATACCTCCTTCAAAGCCACAGCCTGCTGTTCCATTTTACATAATATATTTTGTTAAATGTATAAAGCTATCTGATTTCTTTGAGTCAAGCTGCGCTCCAGTCTCAGGTAAATGGAGACGGCGCTCTGGCCTTGAGTTCTCACACAATCACATCAGTGCTGTTCAGAGAGAGGCACCGAGGTCGCCCTGAGCCAAGGTCCATGAGGGGCCCTGCACACATGATTAGTATTAACATTTACAGCCATGTGGAGTATGGTGGCTCCGAAGGACAAGAAAGGGTTTTGTGTTGCTGTTTGTATTGACTCACATTGTTGCATTGGTGGCTTACAGACGACACAACATACAGGGTTAGTTTTACTTCAGATAGACAGAGTGACCATATGTTAATATGCAGCTTTGTGTGTGGTTTGATAATTAGAATAGGGTTAGGCCATATCATATAGTTTATGATATATGTATTGTCATTTGCATTCAGGGCAATATGAAATATGAAATATCGCAATATAATGCAGCAGATTTTTGACACCTAGAGAAGCATTAACACTGACTTGAGAATCTGCAGAGGTTAAAATACTCTTATAATGACTGGAAAAAGGAGTGGAAGTCAAAACTTGAAATATCCTTAAACCAGTTAGTACAAATATTAGCCACCGTATTCTGCCTTTCATCAATTATATCGTCAATTGTTTTCTTTTTTATCATGATAAAATTATAGGCCGTATCATCCTGCCCTCAAATTGACCTGGTCTCTGCTGAAATGATCTCTTTTTGGATATTTCTTATAGGGAAATCTGTACATTTTCACAATGTTGTAAATAAGTTGTAAACTGAAGTGATAGCAGGCACAAATCATGCAGATTTTGGAGCTGTTGTTAAGTGAGGTAATGCAATTGGTCAAAACTATAAATTATATAGCTATTATGTACCAGATTTAGCTATAATCTATATGTTTTTTTATCAGTGTGTTCCTTAAAATAAAGACAATACTAAACAAAATCACGCAGTTGTTTGTTTCCGCCCTTCATATGAGGACTTGCTCTTTATTCAGGCACTGTGGGAGAGACTCACGTAGAAAATAGAAAATAGAAAACATTAAAGTTATATACAGCGTTTATTTATTGGGCCTCATTCCTCTGCAGCTCCATGATAAGCTCACTGTCCCCACCCTCAATGCCCCTCTTTGACTTTTACTTCATGTTATTTCCTGCGCTCTATAAAACTGCCTGTATCTACTCTGAGCAGCGGCAGAGCAAACACGCACCTGATCACATGACTCTCTGAATGCCCTGTTTCATAAATAAGCTGTCAGCCATTGTCTTGTCCCAGCTGCAGTCAAACGTCCGTATCTCCTGCTCATCTCTCGGAGCCGGGGAGAAGGAACTGCCCCATTAAAGATCGGCCCATTGTCCCACATAAAGGCTGAGAGCTTAACCTCTTCATTTGGACTCTTATCTGATGGGCTCTGTATCATTATGCCTGGCTGATGCGGGTTCCTGGGTCAATAAGCAGCTAACACGCGTCTAACCCTTACTTGCACCCCTGATAATGGCTTTAGTTCACAAGCTGATGGACAGTGAAGACGATGCACATGAATACTATATAATACATTTGTGTGGTCAAATTGACTCGAGAATCACAGGACATCAGCCCAGAATAATGAACATGATAACAATAATAACAACAATAATAATAATAATAATAATAATATTTTGTTGTTAAGGAGCTCGTTTGATCTTTTTCTGCTCCCATTTTCATCAACCTATTACCTTGAGTGAACAAACAGATGCCGTTTTATCATAACCAGTAACAAACTTTTTTTTTTTTTTGGACCTGATTGGACGTTGCATGCAGAAGTAGGGAGAAAGTTACATATTTTATAATCCAGGACCAAAAACCAGTTACATTCCTTTCTGAGAGTTTTTGTTGAGCCCACTGAGCACTAGAATGGCCAGATTTCTGGTATCTCTGGATGACAAGTAAAAAATACTACCGTAACAACATATTTTGTATGAATTGTGCTATTCAAATACATTTTGATTGATTGATTGATTGAGTGAGTGAGAGAGTGAGTGAAGGAAGTAAACATGGGGTGGGATTAAAGATTCAACCACTAACCAGGGGGCCACTGGCTGTGACCGCTCCCCCAATGATGTTTATGCCAGGAGCGGGATTCAAACCAGCAACCTTCTCTACCAACTGAGCTACTGACTCTTCTGACAATATTCCTCTAATATTCTAAGACATATTGTATTGTTATTGAATGCCATTTCCCCCATATCCTCTTGTACTCTTGTGATGTTTGCATTTATCCTGAGGACTTTGGGACCAGGAGATCCATAATGCGATGAGGCTGGTGTTGCAACAGTGACAGATGTGACGAAATGATGATGTACGAGTCTCCAGACACTTGCTCTCTCCCCCTCATCCATCTCTATGGCCTTTTCACAGATTAGACAGAAGAGCTGTGAGGTTCAGGTTAAAGACATCATGTTTAAAAGGTGCACAAACAAGAATTATTCAAAAGATTACATGTATTGAAAACCCACAACCAATAGCACTCACATCTACCTATTTATTAGGTTATTAAAAAAACAGACAACATTTTGCTTGTCTGTTTTCATGTCAATTGTCATATATAAAGTATTCCTCTTTTTTTTAGACTATTAATCTAAAAACGTAGAAAGCTGAAGGACGTCACCTTTTAATTTCCTTTGGGATCAATATTTCCCTCCATCTATTGTCGAACAAAGACGTGAAACATGATAATAACACTAAGAACCATAGCTGCTATCACTAAAATATGTCACTAGAGGATGTGAAACAGTTTTAATAGCTTCATCTTTTAAGATCATAGTTAGTCTAGTGAAAGTGTATGTCAGTTTTTTGAGCTTTTGTTGTTGCAGTGGATGTCTTTCTTCTCCCTGGGGACCATTTTGTTCGAGGCAACATTAACATTTTGGTGTTGAGCTGGGATTCGTGTGTTTGGTAAATGCCAGCCTGTGCAAGTCATTATGTATTGCATTGGGTAAAGGTCATGTGGCTGATGGGAGCAGTCAGTGACACAGTGGAAGTGTGGCTGTGTGAGTGTTACCTGGAGACTGGTACTACGGGGCCCCAGGGCGGACTCTGATTGGCCACTGGAGCACACCAACACACCACACTGTTGAAACATACAAATCTAGCATGTATTAGGTGAGGTTCAAGGCTAAAGAACCGCTAAAACGTTATATTATCTTTCCAAACACAGTATTGCAAAGTTTCAGCCGACAGAGAACACTTGTAAAGAAGATTCAGATACAAACCATTCAGAAACTAGACTTTCTGGGACATTGTATGAGGAAGAAAAAGATGGAGGATGCTAAACGGGTATCACTGCCTGGACTAGAATGGAATTAAATTGTTGAGAGATTAACAAAGAAGAGAGACGACTGCATTCGATGGTCACATACGTCACTTTGACATGGGACTTGGAAGAGCCAGGAACTCCTTATCAAAAACAAACTGCAGTTGTTGTTCAGTTACCCATTTCTGGATATATTACTGCATTTATTATGATAACTGATGTGACTATAGAGATGTTGGATCATGCTTAATCTTTTAGTGTTAAGTTTGCTAATGGTGATGCTGAATCTGTTTTTTCTTTATTCTCCTTCTTAGTGTCTTATTGTGGTCTATGGTGGTCTAAATGACCCGGTCCTCTGGAGTCATGGCTCATGGGTTTGACTATATCTGACAGATGCTGATGTGATGATAATCCTGGCTCTGATCTCAGGGGCCTCTAAGGAGGGGCCCGGGGCCTCGTCCTTCAGTCTAAGCCCCCCTCTACCCTTGACCTCGCTCTCACAGCTCCAGCGCTCTGTGCTCACAGGAGTAAAAGCATTCTGTTTACAGGAATGGGCTGTGTCCTGATGGTGCAGACCTGATTAAATTGTCAGGCCAGTTTCAGATGTGCTCACTTCAGTCAGAAGCAGGCGTTCTCGGTCTCGTGGACCCAATCTCTTGTCTTGTCTCGTCTTGTGAAAATGTTGCCTCGTCCCATGCTTACTGATTTAACATTTGTCTAATTTTTCATTCAGGAATCTAAATGTTGGTCAATCAGTATTCAAATATTGATTATTTACCAATGTCACAGTGGATATCAAAAAGGAAAAAAAACATAAATGTTGATCATTTTACAAGTCAAAAGGCCCAGCACTGTATTTATAAAATGCCAAACCCCAAATCACTCAAGATCACTTCAGTCAGGCAGTTCTTTGGTGACCACACCCTGGGCATCTCCTCAGGCAGCACTATCCACCTGGGACACAGCGGGAAACAACAGGGCAGGAAGAGGGGGAAGAGACATTGTTGGACAGGAAAAGATCATGTGATACACCCAAGGAGTGGCCGATGTCACACATACACGCACATGTTGGGTTTCCATGCTGTTTGGGGACATTACATTGACCGATCCTAGCCTTAACCACATTGACTACTTGCCTTTAACACATCTAAACACATGTTGATTGAATAATAAAGGATTTTCCTGATTTTTGAGCGTATAGATTTTAGTCCCCACATCTTAGTTTGGGGGGACTGGCATAAATTCCTTTTTTGCAGACTGGTCCTGACCTCATATTTTTAAGCTTTTAAACCTTGTAACAACGGTGTTTCCTCGTCATTAGTTTCCTCAAACTTGTATTTTGAGTGATTCATGCATGTTTTGAGTAATCCTGTATTGTCCTGAGTGCTCAGAAAATGTCTGTTTTCACTTACTCCCACCCTCGCCCACGTCCCTACACTCGTGGTTATTTGGAAAGTTAAAGATACATGAGGTTCTAAAATGTCACATATCCACTATCAAAATTAAAAACATGTAAATGACAATCTGCTGCTTGTTACGGTGAAATGTCACTATGACGAGGCGGGGCTTGTCATTTCTGCAGTTTTGAACAGAAAGTCAATGGACCCGTTTCTATTACCAAGTTGTTTCAGATCAATATTGCTGTTTACAATGAACAAAATGTGAAATGATTTCCCGGCATATGTTAAGTACCTGGAAAAAGCATATGTCTCCTTTAATGTTCACCTAAACCCTAAGATTAATCTATCCATGTATCCATTTTATTGTTGAACTTTATAGTAAGGCTGTACCATGGGTACCTAATTTTTAGTCCCCACAAAGCAAAGGGTCTGAATAAAAGTGATTGTAAAGATTTCATTCAGCATAATGTGCTGAGCATCATATTTATACGCGGAGTAACATGATCAAACAATAACTTTACACTCACCAAAGGACTGACACAAATTATTGATGATCTAAAGTTTAAAAAAACAATATTCATTCCTTGAACAGGTTTGAGTCCCCACATAGCTAGATGAACATGCACACACACACACACACACACACACACACACACACACACACCACACACACACACACACACACACACACACACACACACACACTGAGGCTGTAACCAAAGTTCATCAACACTGAACATCAGGGGCAGACCACTAGAATATAGATTAAGTCATTTGGATCATTTTCTCATTCTCAGAGCATTTATCTGCATCATAATCTGGTGTTAGTGCGCTTCCCTGTAATATCAGAAGAGATTGTGCCTAATCTGTGTTTCCCATGATCAAATAAATACAGTAGTATTAGTTGTAGGTGGATCGAAAATTCTTGACTCCATTTCCTTTCACATCATAAAGGGGAACGACATGAGTAAAAGTGGCTTGAATCTAGAGTGGGATTGAGTATTTTTGACTGGTTTCAATTTAAATTTTTGGATTTTAGTCCAATTATATACCAGTGGAGGAAAATTTCACTTGAAATTAGTTCCAAATACATTAATTCATAAATAAACAAACATACACCACTGACAGGTAATTCAACTAAAATAAGAAACCACTCCATCTTGCAATCAATACTTTTGTAAAACCTAAGAACTTCAACTTTCTGAGTGCAGGTCATGACTGTACCACTGTTTCTAGTCCACTGCCTGCTTGTCGCCACGGAGATATTATTGCTTTGCCTGGAAAGTCCCACAGTATGGCATTTAACAAGCAGTATTTTTTTTAGCAATAATAATACCTGTAATAGAATAGATACTGTAGATCGTTTTAATGCCATATTGTGGAACATGCAAGCAAAGCAATAACCCCTCCACAGAGACAAGCAGGGGGACTTCAAATCAGAGTGTTTGCTGTAATTTTCATGTAAGTATAGGTTAATATCTCCTTTTTGCAAATATAAGGGATTTCACTAAAGAAGGCCTTACGTTTATAATCTGTGACTGCCTTGTCAGACTTTTCCTTCTGCTCAGATGATGAGGTACTCGATGTGGCGCAGAACCTTTCACCATTATCATGCACCTTTCTGCCTTTAGGAAAAGATCTGGGCCTTTCTGCAAGCAAAAGAAAGAAAGACACAAAAGATTGAAAAAAAAAATAGAGATTCCTTTGTGACAAAGACTGACCACGTTTCCTCCTTCAGCTGATGTGTCTGAAACATGATATTCAGTTGCTAAGGACGGTGCCATGGGAGCAGCTCCGATTGATCAGAAGGTTTTTTTCAACATTCAGCTTTTATGAAGGCTTCAGCAAAGACCAGAGCCGTGGGCAGGCCTGGAGCGCCACAGGTAGGACACTGTGTCGCTACATAAAGACAAGAGATAATGATTTATTCCATGTGGGTGAAACGCACTGCTTGGCAACCACTCAGCCGACACGGTGTACGTGGCATTGCACTCAGGAGGATTTGAGGGCTGTGGACGGAGGGCTCTTATGGTATCGAGTGGGGAATAGACGTGTGAAAAAAAAACCTGCTTGTGCTTGAGAGTGAAAGAGCAACATTAGAGAGAGAGGAGTGGAGGCAGGGGTCACAATCACACTGAAATAAAAGAGTGGAGTTTGGATCTGTGCGATGCGTGCCTCCTGGAGGAGAGTGAAAAGGGTAAAGTTTATGATACTGAAAGAGAACTAAATCAAAGGTCTCGTCATAAAAAGTCTAATTATGGTCTTATAATATATTGAATAGCAGCTCTTACGCCAAAATGTACTGTTTTCTTGCAGCAGCTAATGAACAAAGACCATGTCATGTTTAGCAAATATAAAGAAATTGCTGTTATTTAACTCAAATTTAGCAATACCAATATAATTTACAGCTTTTGCACTAAATACTATGGGATTTGGATATGGATGCATCATTTTTATAGCATTTGAATGGTAACCATACAGTATGTATGTTCTTAGCTCCATAATGACAGCTTCAGCCTGCCTTCTCATGATGCCCTGGCACAGATTCTGCCACATTACCTTCAAAGTGACCCTCAACAGGAGCCTGCACCTGCACAGTCAGACCTGCAGGACACCGGCGGCAAACGGTTAGACAGAACTCTCTCACATGAGCAGTCAATTCAAATGGAGTCGTTGATGTGTGATGTTCCTGTGCAGACCGCCTGTGCGCGTGAGTGAGGAGGATTTCTGCGGTACGTCTGTGACTGCTCTTCATGCTGCGCTCCCTGCCCAGGTGAAAACACTGTGCCCTTTGGTTCAGGACTAAACATTAAAATGATTAATGTTGTCAAAACTACAACAGTGAATGACATTCTTAGAACACTTACATTGCATTATTAATTAATTCCTCAGTGACAGGTGATAAGATAGTAGTCACAGCTGCCCTGATGCAAACGAAGAGGAAAGTTGGCTTGGTTGGCGCCATTGGCAGTATAGGGGATGTAGAGATAGAACAACCAATCAGTCAGACATCTCTCCAGCTAAGGTAGTCTCGAGATCTGGAGATGGGTTCCCGGGTGCTGCACTGCTGCATTGAAAGATGGGTCAAATGAAGATGACAGATTTCCCTATAATGGGACAAAGTTCAAGTTCATTTCTGTATTCATCTATATTTGATAAAGTTAGAGTCTCCACATGCTCTTGAACTTAGACAGTTCAGCAGACAGTTTTGCAGCCTCAACACACCAGTCTACACTGTCTTTCCCAGAGGGAGAAGTTATTATTACCGTATTACTTAGTCATGATGAGGAAACGGCAGCAAGACGTTTAACTGAAGCCAATGAAAACATTGTAGAATAGTACACAGTCCGATAAAGAGCTGTCCTATATCTAGGACAGAGGAAGGTTTAAGATGTAGGCCATTGTGCTTGTGGGACCCCCACATCTCATCTCCATCATGACTGTCATGGCCCTGCCGTTTCTATTAGATGCTCAATTTCACCCTCAGTCCCTTGGGAGCCTCAGCAGCAGCGGAGAGTAGAGCCCAAAAGCCCCTCCCACACACACTCAGGACTCACGGCACAACCAGACTGTAAAGAGCATCATTTTAATTGCCAATGTGCAGTCAACCAGAGGCTTTAAATCTGGTGTTTCTAGTTTATGTACCCATTTAGTGATTTTTTGTTTGTTTTTGTTTTTGTTTTGCTTTTTTCATCCATAGAAAGTTGACTGTCTGGGTCCATCACGTTGCGTTTTGTTTATTTAGGCAAGAGAGATTTCCTGCAAATTGATAGTCAGACCACACCACCATGGTCAAAAACAGCATCCATCCGGGGGCAGTGTTGGAGAGACCTCTAGTGGTGAAACTGCATGATATTGCAATTAATAAGGATTTGTAAATCTAGAGTAAAAGTGACGCAACGTGGGCAGTTTGATCAGGTCCTAGGCTACGTTGGTGATGACATATTTTGACTTTATTGAATTTGTTTGTGTCCCACTTGAGCCTATAGCCACAACACCCAACTCCCATGTATTTTCTTTGTTCCCACCTTGATGTTTGTCGCTGTACCTCTTGCTGTGTCCAGGAGGTGCAGCGGTACCGTGATGCCATGGGGCGGATGGCTGCGGACATGATCTCCCTGCGCACGCAGCTTGTGGCACTGCAGACCGAGAACAGCCGCCTGCGCGCGCACTTGGCCCCGCATGAAGACCCGGGGCTGGATCTACTCAGGGACACAGACTTGGACGTGATGACCAAGGCTGAGATGGCTGACCGCATCGGTAAAACAGGCTTATAGTCCTATAATCACACTTTTACATACACAACAGTCAGTTAATAAACATTTGGCTGCACAGAATTCAGGTTTGTTTCATGTTTCCAAAATGTTGCTGAGAAATAAAATGTACATTTTTATTCCATGCACACTGCCATAACAAATGAATGTTTAACTTTAAACTGTGAGATCAACATTTGTAAGCCTGTCTTTTCTTATAATTGATATCCATACACTTGTGAGTGGAAAATAAGAATGCAATGATCTCATACGCCCAGAAGAGGGCAAGAGCCACATCTCCCTATTGATGATATGGCATTATAAGAAATATTCACAAATACCTATTTAAATAATTATAAACCTGATCAATTGTATTTGTGACTGGGCCCTAACATTTGCTATATTACAACAAAAAGCTGCTTTCATTTCAGATGGCCCATCTGTATTAAAATGATTGTCAGTTAGAATGTTGGATGTCATCTAAAACCCAACAAAAAGCACCTGTGAATTATATTGAGCCTCAAATATCATAATAAATAACATGAGGTTAAAACTTTTGTGATCTGTCTAATAGTAACACAATTATAAATACTGGTGAGCTGTTACATGGGCTCATTCTGCGCAATGATTTTAGCTTAGTAATGTTTATAATCCTTGCTGCAGACTGTGACGTTAGTGATAAGGGGTTCATAAATTGGGTTCATGGTCCGTGATATGGCATGTGGGCCGAGCTGGCTAATCTACTGAAGGACACTGAGCGACCTCGGCAGAGCAGTCCTCCCGCCTACTGCTCTTTCCAAGTATCATCAAAATGAAAAGCTTTCCTTAGTAGCAGTCTAAAGGAGATAGTGTTCGGAGAGCTCCAAAGGCTTTCTTCAGATCCTGTCAGATGTGTGGTTGATGTGTCCACAGCCTCCCTCTCGTGCAGATTGTCCCGTGAGCGTGGCCAGAGCACGGCTCAGAGTGACAGGATCCTGCAGCTGCAGAACCAGCTCATCAGGGTAAAGATGAGAGGCGCGCACATAACGTCATTCAATCACAATCATACATTATGAGCAACCTCAATCATATTTTCAGAACGTCTTTGAGAGACATTAAAGCTGCATTATGTAACATTTCTAAAGGGTCTGTCACCTGCTTTTCTTCATGGCATTGGTTTGCCTTTGAATTTCTATTGCTAAGCATTCAAAAATGTTATCACCATATGTCAATTTACTGATAAACATGAGAAGAGACGGTATTGGGAACTTAAGAACATGAAGATCATTTCTCTGTTCAGAAGAATGACAGTGAGAAGGAACTGCTGAAGCTCAAGACGGTTCTCCTGCGGCAGCCTGGATTTGGACAGCAGGAGCAGAGGAGGATGAGAGAGCTGGAGGCCACCGTCCGCCACCAGGGCAAGGTTATATGCACTTTTTCCATCATTAGGATTTTTTTCACAGTCGCACAGTGATTTGAGATGTTTTTCTGTCAGATGCCATTCCCAACGAGCCACGAATACTGAGGTTTGGCAGTGTGTACTTTCAATTTAGTTGGTGTTAAACTGTTAAAAGCAATATCTAATTTAAATATGTACTAATGCTACAACATTTATTTTATAAAACTGGTTACATCTTAGGTTCATATATTTACTAGGGCTATAGTCGAATGAAGACATGCTCTGTTTAATTGACCAAAGGGGGCGACTAAAGGGGGCGTGGCACAGATAAAACCTTTGACCAGATATTTGAACTGTACTCACATCAGTCCTGCTGTTGTCCACAGAAATATTTCATAATTAAAAGATTATAATAAAATATTTAGTGAACTATAGTAGAAAAAGATTCAGTTGTAGTCATCTGGACTCTGTTTTTAGAAATACTAAACGTTTCAACTCTCATCCAAGAGTCATTCTCAATCTGTGAATCAAGTCTGGGAACTGCCCATAGGGCAGGGAGTTTTTGGTTTCACTTGAAACTACTTTCTTTGTTTACTAATGGGCCATCTACGTCCTGTAAACTGACTTTTGCTCCCTCCTCATTGAGTACCTGATTAGGACCAGAAAACTCCAGGTGTCTGAACAGAGTCCAGATGACTACAACTGAATCTTTTTCTACAATGGAACACTCCTGGACGATTGAGGGATTACACCGATTTAGTGAACTATAGATGTTTTGGGGGACTAAGTGACTAAAGGCCTACAGTCCTACAGTCCTAACGGCTAAAATGTAATTACAGTGTCTATAATTGTGACCATCCAAATGTCTTTCTTCTCATATTTAGCTAATTCACTGACAAGCGCCTCACCTCTGTGTTTCAGGTGATCGAGAGAATGGAAAGAGCTCAGCAAAGCTCTAACTTCTCAGTGAAAAACAAACCAAAAGGAAATGTCAGTTTGGCACAGAGAAAGGGAAGAGGTGGGTCCAGTCAGTCAATTCTTACCCAAAGCGAGCTCCGTCTCACTGCTGTGTTTATGTTTTTGTTTGTGTGAAGCAGAGATGAGGCCCGCAGCAGAGAACGCTGGTCCAAGACAGGAGATGTTCCGGGCTTCACAACCTCCCACACCACCTCCGCAGCCCCAAGCACCGGTACTGTAACGGAATGTACAGATGAGGGAGAATGGGTGGCAGAGAAAAATACTCCTTTCATCGTTTATATCCAGATTTAGTTGTATTGTTGGACAAATTGCATTCTTTAACCAGGAAAGTGAACTCTGAGTTGAACACTTTTTAAATTTAAATTATTACAATTATTATTTTATTTTATTTTGAATATACTGACATTACAGGGGAGAAAGGCACCCCAACAATCTTTATTTAACATTGCATTACACTTTCAGGTTGAAGATGCTAAAACAAATGTATTAGAGAATGATCCGGTCTATTTGACCTTGTCTTTGAACTGTTAGAGAAAAAAAAAACATGATTATTTATTTTTAAGTTTATTGATCATATGTATTTATCTATGATACATATTTATTTGCCAGGCCCAGTTTCAATTGAACATTATGTGTACAAAGTCAAACAATATCTATCACTAACGTCTATTGCACTGCACTGACTGGTCTTTCTGTTGTAAACCAGAGAAAAGCGACTGCAACAATGAGAGAAAGAGTAGGTTTATTGGCTGAACTGGAAAGAACAGAGACAAGACGCCACATTCTGGAGCAACAGGTAGAAATCAAGATGTTTATGCATTTTCCTTGTCCATTTTTGAAGTTCTTAGTGTATTATTTATGTTGCAGCTTGAAGAAAACTCAAAGCTGTGGGGGAAGCAGAAACAACAAATGCTGATCCAGCTCAATGAGCACAAACATGGACTTGGTCAGACGTCCACAACAGTCCAACAGTAAAAACACAATACATTGAACTTGCTCTAAATGTAAACGTTCCCATTTCACTTCTGATTTAGTCCTGGTTTGAATCAAGACTTGGTTTGGTCCTATTCTAGTTCTGGTCTAGTTTAGATGTGTGCAACTGTGAACACACCTTTATTCCATATTTTCAAACAGCTTTTTTAAACAATTTTAACAATATTGCCGCTCTTGTTGACATAATAAAATGTTTTTATTGTTGTCAATGTGGATATAAAAGCTCTATTACTTTATTAACACTCCAATAAAGATGTCATTCCTATAACTATTTTGATCTTTTTTTTTTTGCCTAAAATATTAGCAAATTTTGGAAACAGAAAAAAACTCTTCACAATAACAAGCGGCGTTTGAAATATGACTAAATACTATACATTACATTTAATTTATTTATTTATCAAGGATCATTTACACATTAAACATAGTTTCACAGTTAATTTCCATCGGTGATCCTTGGGGGTGGGGTCAAAGTACAACTCTTTCGACAGCAATTTACAACTCAACTTTTATTTATAACTTAACTGTGTACATGGAGTTTATTACAACATATATTTCTTTAATACTAGTAATAATAATAGTCTAATAAATACTTATATGTGTGGACTGTTTTGTAGTGGCTTCAGTGTGAAGATAATCGGCTTGTCTGGTACAAGGATGAGTTCAAATGTGCTTTGTGCCTCAAGGTGTCGTTGCTTCTCCACTTTGAAGTTCTCTAGCATCTGGAAGGAAAAGGTAAAGGAAGGTTACTGTGGATTTGATGACAGAATGTAGTTTTAGTTTTAGTTTTAGTTTTAAAGAGATGTAACAATGGTCTCCTGACTGTACTCTACCATGTCATTTCAATGTAGTTTGAGTGATTCATGAATTTGAGTGGTTAAAGGTACAGCAAGGGTGGGCAATATTGGCAAAAATAAATGTCCCAATTTATATAATCCGGTGATAATATTCTTTGTTTTGTTTTGTTTTGTTTTAGAATACAAAACAACAAAAACAGCAAAATAAAAAAGAGAGGGAAAAAAATATCTAACATAATAATAATAATTAAAAAAACAGAGGACCAGAGAGAACACAAGATAAGTAAAGGAATACAATTGGAAGATAAGTGGGTGGAATGTTTGTTATGATATTAGTCCAGTCCTTAATCATCAGAGCAGTTTGAGTCATTTTCGTGATGGCCTTCTTGCAAGCCGCCAGGAGAATCCAGAGATAATATTCAGAGAATAGTATGAGGTTCAAATACCCAAAATGGAAATGGACTGTAAAATGGAACAAATATTCTGAAATTTCACTTTAAACCCTTGTTTCAGGAATCAGGAATCAGGATATATTTATTGCCATTGTCAGTGAACAAAATCACAACATAGGAACTTGACTTGATGACAGATGCGACATGAGAGACATGCATAAAGAGCACCAGCCACCCGGGCGCCTACTGGACGATTACATTGAAGTTTTTCTTTCCCATTAGCTTTTTTAAAAGTCTTTTTAAAAAGGTTTTAAAGACGCCAAAGTTCATCTTATCATCTTTGCAATAAGATCTGTAAGTATCATAGAAAGGGTTCTTGCATAAATAATACTTTGGTGAAGACTATTATTATTCATTCCTTTTGAAATGTCTTTATTTTGTTTAAGATTTTATATTATGTTGTTTTAGACATTTAGACTCCAGTTATTTCCTTTGGTTTGGTACCACGTAATATCGCGAAGCCACAGGTGGGATTTATGCGCACCCACATGTTCAGGACTTTCAGAGCGAGAGCCACGCTTAAGGCAACTTACAAGGGCTAGCTAACCAACATGAGCTAGAAAACGCACAAATGTTATTGTTCATCACCTAAAGACCTCCGAAGTGACAGGCGGTCATGAGTTTTCACGGGGGTTACTGCCATTAAAGGCTAATAAATGTGCCCGTCTCGAGAACCCGCGTGCAGTGTTGTCATTAAGGAACTACAAGATCCATCAGATTGATTAGTAAGGCAAGTATTTGTGGGTTGAAAATAATATACAATATATACAATATTGCACAACAGGCCTGCCAGGATGTTTTTAGATTAAAGGAGTTTCTTAAATTTTGCAAACCTCCCCATAACAATCTACTTAGTGCCATAATTTGATGGTATGGTTGAACCTATCAGACCATGACATTTGGATGTTGTCACTCACATGGATGAGGAAGATCTGCATCTCAGTCTCCGCGATCCTGCGTCCCAAACACTGTCGAGGGCCGAACCCGAAGCCCAGACTCCGGAAGTACTGTGTCTCAGTGCGGAGCCAGCGAGAGGGCAGGTACAGCTCGGGGCGGAAGAACACCTTAGGGTCCCGGCCCATGGCGAAGAGTCCCAGCTGCACCAGGGTCTAGACACGTGCACACAACACGTCAAGACACAAGACGATACTGTATAGAACCTGAAAGTCTTTCTATCAGAATCAGAATCAGAATCAGAAAGGGTTTATTGCCATTGTCAATGAACAAAATTCACAAACATAGGAACTTGTCTCGGCCTTAAGATGCAACATAAAACACTGAGCAATAATAAAACAACATATATGAAATCAAAAAGGGTATGCATTAAGAAACAATTTAAAATTACTATAATATAAGATAAAAATAAAATAGGCATTACTATGTACAGAAGAATTACAGTTAAATATATACACTATACACTAACACTTACCCCCGCTGGGATGTGGTAGTTCTGAATAATGATGTCCTCTGCTATGTACCTTTGTAAGCTGACGGCAACTGGATGCAACCTACAGAATCAGTAAGAATCAAAGTTACTCATTTGTTTTGTAGGAGACGATGGGAAAAATATGCGTGTTTTAATGGGTGTTTTACATCTCATCTTAAGACCCCCTTTTATTCTTTAGCTTTTAATATTGCATGAGTTGTGTGCTTCTATGCGTTTAAAAATATATGTATATTATTTTAATGTTATTTAATTATTGCCATTTTATGTTTTATACTGGCTTTAGGAATAGTAAAATTAATTGAGCATGTATTCCTTTTTTGAAGATTAGTATTATCATTATCATTATTATTATTATTATTATTATTATTATTATTATCATCATTATTATTATCATCATTATTATTATTATTATTATTATCATTATTATTATTATTATTATTATTATTATTATCATTATTATTATTATTATTATAGTTGTCACTCTGTATTTGTTCAGCACTTAAACCGTTTGTGTGTGAAATAAATAAAGTGGATTGGATTATAGGTTTACAGACAGAACTCACTATGGAGAAAAGATGTTTCACCTTAACTGTGGTCAAGCAACAGAAACTAGGTTGTAATAATTATACCAAATAGGAAGGAAAACAATGACTGAATGTATATAATATTTACCTTAGTGTCTCTTTGAGCGCTCCTTTGACCAGAGGAATGTGCTTAAGCATTTCTTGCATGTTTCCTTGGCTTTCCGCTCGAGCCTTGGTCACTTCCGCCCTCAGCTCCTCCTGGAGGTTTGGGTGCCGTGCCAACTCATACAGCGTCCACAGAAGGGTAATGGACGTCTGCTCGCAAAAACAAGTCATAATTCTTCATACTTTTCAATTGACCCTTTAAAATGCTATGTCATCAGAATGTTAAAAATTCTGTAATTCAGGCAAAATGGAACAGTCAAAAATATATGATCAATGATTAACTGACATCAGATCAAAATGCGAATGGTTTTTAAATTAAGTTTGGATTTCTTGTGTAGAAACGTCAAGAAAAAAAGAAAAAAAAAAGAAAGTGAATGTCTGTAATCTGTAGATAAAATAAAAAAGCTATTGTGGGATCAAGATTTCGGCTTTTTCAGTAAAAGTAAAACATTTGGATTTTGCATTCATGAAAAATGCTGTTTATGCCATAAGATCCTATTAAATAAACGAAGTAAGTGAATTACAATAGTAAATGTTTTTACTATTATCTGATATCTGTTTTTTCATATTTTGTGATATTCTGAGGTCAATCCCATTTTTTAAAGCATCTATATGACAAGGTTCATTTAACGCGTCCTTGCTGACCGTGTCTACTCCTCCCGCCATTAGCTCAGTGATGCTGGCCTTGATATCCTCAATAGACAGTTTATCCAACAGGAGCAGGTTGGCCAGGACTCCAGGATACTTCTTGGACTGCCCAGCGTCCTGGCGCAGCTGTCTGTAGATGTTGTGGATGCACCGGTCCGCTGTGAGGCAAAGTGTAAACTGTTATTCTTCTCCATTTAACTTCATCTAACATTATGATGTGGCTTTGTACAGCGCAGCATGTGAGTGAGAGGTTCCAGATGGCATCGCGATATTCCAAAGAAGCATAATATTTAAAGGTCTTCTACTGTACGTAACCCACCAGAAAAGTTACATAGTGCCCCTTAAAGTAGCATGGGTGACAGACAAAATGACAAGTTTCCTGGGCAGTAGCCAGTACAAAACCAGGCAGAGGTCATGCTGTTGTTGTGTCCTCTGCCTATTCCTGTAACAACAGAGCAGCAACTGCAGCAACAACTCCCAAAAGATAGCATATAGCCATGCTGCTTGGTGGCCGAGTGGATAGCACATCGAGTTTCGATTCCGGCTCCTTCTAGCTCTCAGTGCCATTTCACTCTGCACCAATAAAAAACAACTTGAAAAAAAAATAAAATAAGAAAGCAAAGGAACATAGCATAACGCCTAATCCATACAGAAGTTGTGACTCCTGCCCTGACACATGGTACAGTTACCTGACCAGTAAAGATTGTAACTGGAATAATCACACCTGGTGACATGTGTCATTTAATGTTTTTGAATAACTGTTGTATTTGGAAGAGAATGAATTTAAAAATAATTATTTCATTCTTTGACATTTTCTCTTCATTTTGGTTTTTGTCACATTCTTTTGCATTTTTTTTATGTGCATATTTTTCATTGTTAACACCTGCACAGGTGTGAACAATCAGAAATAAATCTGGTTAGTCACATCAGAAGTAATTTAATAATCTGATAACTCCAGAAATCAACTGCTGATCAGGATTCTGGTGTGCATGTAAACATACCAGGATACATGTGCACGCAAAATCTGCTATATAAAATGTCATCTGGTCATCTGATTTCTCTCTGATCTAGATCCCTCTGATTAATCAGATTTTGAAAAACTTCAAGGTCCAGAAATGACATAATAATCAGATTTTGGGGTGCATGTGAACATGTGCAATGTGACATTAAAACTTCCAATACATCATATAATCATATAAGTGAGTCCAGAAGCAGACCTTGGTTGAAGATGCCATCCCAGGCGTCCACATGGTCCCGCCACACTTTGGAGCCCAGTCTCCTCAGCAGCTCCGGAGGCACATACAGCATGGGGGACGTGGTTTTAAACATGAGTGTAATGCAGTCAATAAAGTGCTGCGCATCAGGATCTATGTAGTCCAGCATTAGACCCAGGCGCTCGCCGTACAACACCGAACTCACCGCTGTGGGAGGAACAACAGACCAGAGATCAGAGCCAGACCAGCACCATCACCAGGCGTGTCCACGCTCACACTGCAGGTCTTCATCCTCAGTTCTGAGATTGTTGTTGGAGGGGTGCTTCACGTTCCAGTTAAAGTTACTCTAATTCGTTTTGGTGTGTGTAGAGCTCTATGTGCAGAAGAGGACCGGTCTAAACAAGGCGTTGTGTCTTGTTATGGCACAGACTAATTCTTTTGGCTATATTATATTCATGAACAAGCATCATTTGCCTACACAAAAATGATTTCATGTCAAAATAAGATAACGTTTACATTTTATACTATGTCCTTGTCACATGAACAAGTGTGAACAATTCAGATGTCACTATTTACATGACATTTCAGTAATTTGATAACTCCAGAAAGCATATAATGAGCCACAGCATCATGAATTAAATCTGATCCAGGTCACATTTGGGCCAAAAACGACCCAGATGTAGGCCACTTTGACCTGCAGTGTGAAGTGAACGTGTCCATTCCAGGGCAGGCTTACATTCCAACGCGTACTTGAAGAGCTCCTGGGACAAGTCCGTGGTCCATTTGTTCTGACCACTTCGCTTGATTTTTTTGTGAACTCTGGCAACGAAATCCTGGCCCACTTCCTCAAGCAACGGGACAAAGTTTTCCTGGACTTTTGGAGCGATCACTTCTTTGTTGAGAATGACACGGTTCGAACGCCAGTCCTCCCCACTCCTGAAGAGAAACACCATCAACCCAGAGCATGCGATATGACCAGAACCAGTGAAGTCTAGATGCAGCTGACTCTTACAGTAGAATAATTCAAAAATGCATATCAAGTATGGGTAGAAAAAACATGAACACAACATTTTAACACGTCCTGACTCTGACTGGAAGCAGATGCATGCGGAAAAGCGGTTTTGACCAATACCACACACTTGAGAAGAACTCCATATTTGCGGTTCCTGTAGTCTCTGTACGCGGTCCACGGCTCCACTTTAAGTCTTTTCGGATAATGGCCCTCAGCTTTGAAAAGAATGGCTGCGTCCTCAGGGTTTATGATGTTTACACTGTCGTAGTAGCCGATTTTTTCTCTGACAGACAGAACAGAAACATTTTAACTCAGCCCATGTACACGCCTGATTTATAAAGCTTGGCCTTGGCCTGTAAAGCATTGTTTATTGTTTATAAAAGAACTTCGTCTATAGACATAGCAAGTCAGCAGTTACATCAGCTTTGAGAGACGGGAGGGGCACTGGGGGGTTGCATATTCCTTGACACATGAGATCAATTAATTTACCCCTATTTATTCAGTTCAAATGGTTGATCAGAATATATGTAGCACCAAAAGATCTCCACAGGTATAATATAATATATATATATAGTGATATCCCAGACTTGTGTTAAAGATGTACTGAATATAGAGGAATACTGATTTATTTCTATGTGGTATTGTGGAAAATTGCAGTTCTGGGATGAGATGAATGTTTGAGAAACACATGCACAACCGGGAAATGTTTATGGAAATGAGTCTATTCAATGATAAAAAATGTAATCTTTTATTAGAAGAAAATACATTGGCCTACAGTATGTGAGTGAATGAAGCAATTGCCCTCCCATTGGAAAGTATAATATACTGAAGGGCAAACAGGACATGTTTGAGATGTTTCATTTCAGTGCTGTTCTGTATGTGTGTTGTGTTTTTGAAAAAGTTCAATAAAAATATTTTGGGAAAGAAAGAACATTGAGATAAGCATGGCACGGCTTGTGATAGCCTTCATACCTGTAAATGGGCCCAAACGTGTTGAAGTTTTGCACCATGATACGATGAAGGTTTTTGAAGCCGTCTTGTTTCCAGAAGTTGTAGAGATTAGCCGCTCCGTTCTTCCACAAGCCAGGGATCTCAGTGAAGGGCCGGATGCTGCTGCTCTCTGTGTACGTCTGTCGAATCACAGGCAAACTGCTGCTGCAGCGGGACCCCATGGGTGCCCCTTCCCTCATCAGTGGACAAAGCCAGACACTCCAGCGGGCCATATTAAGGACACAGTGAGTTGAGCAGCACTGATTCAGGGACATGTCCTGGAGGAGGTTGTCCAAGGAGACTCCCCCTGCGCAGCGCTCAAGGCAAACGGACAGGAACTCTCTACTGAAGTTACGTTTACTTTGGACATATATTTGAACATATTAAACATATTAAGAGAAAAAGATGGTCAGAATGTTTTGAAAAGATTTATTGAAATGTTATAAACCTGCATCAATTGTTTCAAATAATAATCTGATATACATTTCGTCTTTTACAAATTCACATATTTATAAATAAAAAACATAATAAATAATGAAATACATTATTTTCTAAGTAGTTGAATGACTTCCTCTAATTTCATGGCAGTTTTCACATCGCCTTGAATCCGAAGTCTGCCACTGCTGTAGGCAGCAAATGGCCTTAGTGTTCCTTCAAAAAGAGCCTGAAGGTCGGTGTCTGTCAGACTGAGAGTGACGTCAGGGTCTGGAGACGACCCTGTCCCTGCGGCGCCGCTGCCTGCAGCACAAACATCACTGTTACTATCACATTTAGTTATGAAATTGGAAAACAGTGGGCAAAACGTCTGACCTTGTCTTAAATCCACATAGTAACTGTGCTGCTGCTTGTCTGCAGAGCTGATGTAGAACTGGAAGCAGGCTTGAACTCGGCTCACCAGACTCTCAGAGAGCAGAAGTCTGACAGCATTGAGCAGCTCCTCTACAGAGTGAGGAGAGGGGCCAGGTGCCAGTTCGTCTGTCACTGTGACAGTGACACTGTCCTCTAAAAACAAATGACATACAATATATGAAATACAATCTAACTCATATATAGTGCCCCACATACTGTGATGTGAAAATACCTGGTTTTGGCTGAGAAACACTTTGATTGAAAAAGTGCATGGCCAGCTGCTGAATGGGCCCAGCGAGGCCTTCCATTCCAGGGACGGATGGGGGCACAATGAGGGGCGCCTGTGGGGCCTCCTCTGGAGTTTTAGAGTAAGAGCCAATTACAAGTTCAACACGGTCCACCTCAAGCCCCCAGGGCTTTGTCATCTCGTTAATGTCCATCTTTATACAAGGAAAATGTATGCTGTGATTAAAAGGAACCACACACATTCAAAGTTTACACAGAATATGTGCGCTCACCCCCAGATACTCGCCCAATTTGACCCGCTCACACTGGATCTCTCTGACTGTCCTCTTTGACAGACTGTAGCTCAGAGCCTTGTGAGCCGTCATCCGTGTGGAGGCATTCAGGTCCTGCACAGCCAACACGGACAGGACTGGGTTCCAAATCCTGAACTGGATATCTGCTCCAACCAACAACAGACCACCATCTAATGTCCTGACCTGGAAAAACACACAGACACCTCTAGTCAAGAGTAACAGCACAAAACATTTCAGAGGACAACGCAAACTTGACACCAGTTCTGCAAACACAAATAGACTACAAAAGTGTGACTTTAGTCCACAGCAGCAGCAAATTGTACCTGACAGGGAGGAGTGTTGAAGGCTCTGGTGCGGAGGTCGACTCTCTGCCATTGGTCGATGAGAGGAAGCACTAAGACAACACCTGGACCTTTAGGTGGACAAATACGACCCAGACGAAACACCACAATCTTTTCATAGTTGAGCACGGTCTGTGAGGAAAAACACATTTAATTTAGTGTTTATTCAAATTTTATACACTGACGATAACAAGCATGATACAAGCCTAATCTTACCTTAAGGACAAACCATCCTGATATTGGAAAGGTTATAAAGGTCACAATGTAGACCAAAAAAATTACTATGAGGTGACAAATACAAGAGAGCCAGCCCTGGGAAGTATCTGAAGAAAGGGTGATAGGAGAGAGTTAAAAATAATGAGCACAAATTAAGAGAATTGGATTAAATGTAGATTTTAATTTCATAAACCCTTTAGAAACCCTCAGAATGTTCAAAACTACAAGGCAACTGTGGCCAAAAGTCATGCACCATAATCCAAAATGTAAGAATTTCAAGTATTTCTAACACTAAATAAGCAAACATTTAGCATTTAGCACAGAGTCTGTTTATCATATGAAATGTACTATATAAATCAAATTATTATTATTATTCATTTGAATTTCAAGTGTTTGAATGTCAGTTAGTTTGCTTCTCTATCACTTTTCTATAACAAAGGAGAGGAACCCTTTTCTACCCTTGAGCGTCACAAAATATACATTTAGTGGGGATGAAGGATGTAATCAAACTTACGATACAATAAAAGACATCAACATTTCTGTAAATATTTGTCCAGATAAACTAAAACTCAAGGTTTTGTGTCTACAAAAATGGCCTATTGACAAGGCACATACAAGTGTTAATGTTTTCCAACCAGGCTCTGATATCACTCACATGTCATGTAGTTAGTTGAGTGGTTATCACCATTTAAATTGTATTATTATCCTCTTTAATTTAGCCTCCAGCTGCCTCTATTCTGTCATTTAGAATCTATTGTTAACTTTACAAACTTTTAAAGGATCGATAATACTGTGACACATTGTAATACACAATAACTAAAGAACTGGTGATGTCGGGCAATGATCACGAGTCTGAACACAAAACAACATGATCTTTTACCCCTGAAGTCGTGCTGAGAGACACTGGGGACGTGGTCAAAGGACAGTCCTCTGTGGGGGTCCGACACAAACAGACCCGGGGTGTCCCTCTGCCGCAGAGGCTCGTACCCTGCAGACCTGAACATCTCTGTTTTTAGCCCAAAGCTAAAGTTAGCCTCGTGACTGTTTAGTTTAACCGTTTCTCCTTGAACAAAAACATCGTTGTGTGCGGATCAATGGTACATATGTCGTGTGCTGAAGAATGATGAAAGTGTAAATAATATGATCAATCCAAATGTAATACAATAAACTGTGGCTCCAGAAACTGTGTCCAGGCACTTCCGGGTTTTTCCTTTTCCTGTTGTTGTGCCGCTGGTCTGTGCTCGTTATCTCCCTCTGTTGGTGGATGTAGGCCACTGGCTACTTTGGATGAACTTTGAATATAGTAAGTCTTACTATATTCAAAGTTGATTCAAAGTAGCCAGTGGCCTACTAAGTAAGTGCATGATAAACTTAACCGAAGCCTGTGTGCTTATAAATTAGACCTTATACAAAGTCAAGTATAATCAATCAATAAATAAATGAAATGTTAAGTGTCTTCCAAGTGGACACATTATGTAAACTTTTATGAGCTTTTAACCATGTTATAACGGTGTTCCCTCAGAGCTGTATTTCGATTGATTCTTGCGTGTTTTAAATAATCTTGTATTGTCTGGCATGAAATACTTACTTGCTTGCTTTCACCTACCCCCTATCTCCACCCACTTTTCTGTACTTATGATTATTCCAAAAAATGTGACTCATACATGTAGGGTTTGAAAATGTCACATAGCCATGTTTCAAACAAGCAACAAAGGTAATGAAAACAAGGGGTTTCTTTTTGGATTTCGTTCTAATATTAAGCAGTTTTCAATCAGTATTGTGATTTACAATTAACAAACTGTAAAATAATGATCTACACGTAGTTTAATACTAAATACCCACAAAAACCATAAAACATATTAATGATGAAGAAATTTAATACAATATCATCAAACAAGAACTGGGATAACCACTTCTCTCGCCTGCTTTAGTTTATCACTGGCATTAGTTTTTGAACATGTCACACAGTAGTTTTTCCATGGGCGTGCTTCCAATCGTCCTGAAGAAGAAAAGCTGCTCAATCTGCTGAGAGCTGACAAAGTGAAGAGACGGAAGCAGAAGCAGCAATCGCCCAAACCTTTGAGTATGGAAACAAGAAAGCGTTCATTCAGGGTAATTTCTTATGGTTACAAGGGTAACGACATTAATATAACGACATTCGTACCTGCCGCTCTGGTTTGGGTACACAGAGTGGATGTGCTGGCCCAGTAAAACCAGGGATTGGTCCTGAAGGCTCTCCACTTGTTCTGGATCTTTGAGGCTGTGAGTGTCTGGGAGAAAAATTGCACATTTTAACAAAAGGCTTCTTTAAAGGTGCACTATGTAACTTTTCTGCTATCAATTGGTTTCAGAATGAGAAATTAGGGCTGCCATAATAATTAACAATTTAACTAACTGTGAATTTACTGTGAAGTACTTTTAATTACTTGAGTACAAACCATGCTCTACAAATAAATGTGCATTACAAACATATTTTTACCCTAATTATATATAAATTAATAAATGAAAGTGAAACGTATCAAACGAGGCCTTTTAAACCCACACCTCTAATACCTCCTCACCTGGTTTGAAGAGCACAATGGCTTTCAGACATGCAAACTCTGTGGGGTCCACAGCCAGAGCCCTGAAGCGGCGAAATGTATCGTCCAGCAGCCGTAGCTCAGTGATGGGGTAAGTGCTTCTGCTCGGATGTGCAGGAGAAGACTCGTGAAGAGAAAAGAGAGGGCACGACTCCAGAGGCAGAGACCACTGAAGCGCGCAGAGGAGGAACAGTTGACTCCAGGCTTCCTCCAGCAGAATCACCTGAACATGAAGCAGCAGCACATCAGGATGGACCACACTTTTGAGATGAGATGTACAGCATGTGCCAATGGTTGGCTCTGGAGGGACAGAAGGGATGACGTAGCTCTCGTCACTACTGCAATGTGTAAACCTCTGTTGCTAAGAACTAGTGTCAATTGTGGACCGCTGTACCATGATTTCCTTTTGGGACAGTGCTTTTTTAGAGAAAGATGTATACAATACATTGGACATTAACAAAGAAATACTGTTAAAATGTATTTAGTTCATAACAAATATATCTTATATAAATATATAAGATATATTTGTCCTTTTTCACTCAGTGTCCTATTCTGTTTATATATTGCAGAATGTTGAGCAAAATTGTGATAATATCGTATTGTGAGCCATGCATTGTGCATCATATGGAATTGTGAGGGAACCTGACAATTCTAGCCCTACTATGAACAGGCCTAAACTGTTTTGACATTTTTAACACTAACCCAAACATTTCCCTAACCCAAACCTTAATCATTGTCCAGTTTCTAACCTAAATTATTACAGAAGACCGTCCCCCCGGAGCATTGACCATGTATAAAAACCCAGACAGCAGTTTTACCTGGTCTCGAAACGGTAGCAGAGAGAAGACAGGCAGGTTTTTGGCCCACTTGACGGACATGAACAGCAGCCGGGCCGATGTCTCGTAGACATTCTCTGGGCCCAACGGGTATGGAGACAGGCGAACAGAGGGACAGGCGTCTCTCTCAGCGTCATGGGTGGTTACATCAATGTTGCCCTCCACTAAAGAGAAGGAATCGCAATTATGCAACTTATTTAAGCCTATCTACCCAAGAGATGAGAGATAACGAGATGGGAAAGGGCTAATAAGAGAGTTAATTTGTAAAAAGTGATAAATGTCTTTTTGTTAGCCGAACATCTTCAACAGATATCAATGAAAACCAAAATTGGATTGGAGAGGGATGAATTAAGTTCTATATTCAAAATGTGGCTTTTGAAATGGCAATTATCCTTCAATTGTGTTGTGTAAAAAATAGAATATTATTATCTCTTAAGTAGGAAAGAACCACACCATTGTGTCAGTGTCACAAAGAGCCCAGTCATCTGTTTATACTCCAAAGAGTTCAGAGCCAGCATTAGTTTGAATTGGGGATCATTTTAGTCAGGCATTTTAGAGAAAATAAGCCCCAAGTTGCATCTGATGTAAGTCATTTGAGTAAGGCACAAATATCAATTTTAGAAGATAACAAACAAAATATCTACAGTATGTTTAATTCTGTACTCATTTTTACCTGCCCCGATTTTATTTTTTTTAGGGTTAAGCAATAATAAGTGTTGCATTTCAGCCTAAACCCCTTTGTTCATCACAATTCAAAAATAATGTCCTGTAATAAGTCCTGTTATGTCTGAATGAATTAATGAATGAATAAAGAAAAATAAAGTGCTAATGCTACTACTACTGAATGTCTAACAAAACACTTCCAGTTCAAACAAGGGTTAGGAGTTGGACTTGATGCATCAAATTGTGAAACCAGAATGAAAATCAAGTGATAATTCCCTTAATGCAACATATTAAATCCTCAGTCTTTGTACCTTTTCCTGCAGTTCTTTCTCATGTGTCTTTCTCACTGATCCTTACCGTCCTCACGCTCCAGTTTGGTGCATGTCTCTGCCGTCAGCAGATTAACCATGAAGCGGTGGCTCGTGTGCTGAGGGCTGGGTGTCGGGCTGTGTTGGGTGCTGGCCGGGGTGCTAGGAGGGGCCCTTGGGTGACAGATGACGGGGGAAGTGAGCCCATGAGTGGTGGTGATGTGTTCCTGTTTGGTTTCCACGGTGACGGGGTCCAGACTGACCTGGGCTAAACTGCGAGGCTGGCGCTCGTTCTGAACAGCTGACAAAACAACACAAAAGAATACGTGAGGGTTTAAATATATAAATATGTTCAATTTAGAGATACATTAAGAGATTACAATCCCCAGGCTTAGAGGTGGGCAATATGTCAAAATGTAGATAATATTGTGCATGTTGTTTTTAATATCAAGTATATAGTTTACAAAAAAAACGCTTACAAAAAGAGTAGATTAACAATAAAAGATTTTGGGTAGTAAACTTTCACATAAGGTGATATTTTTTCACTTTTATGGTTTTGACAGATATTTCCTATTTGTCTGATAATCAAACCTCACCTAATGCATTTAAAGATATGTTTTACCACATTTCTGTTGGCTCGACATAACATCGTCTGACTATCGTTATCGGGATACTCCAAAGAATATTGAGATATTCATTTTTGTCAAATCACCCATCACCCATCACTCACCCCTAATCGGGCGACACTTGAAAATGCTTTTAAGACTCACCATCTTTGTTCATTCCAGCCTGGAGACATTTCTTCAGTCTACACGCCTGGCATTGGTTCCGATGAGCTTTATCCACGAGGCATTGCCCTGTTCCTGCATGGCACCTGTGCAAAAGCCAGAACAAACGTGTCAATCAAAAATTTGAAAGTTAACACACAGTTCAGGAGCAGGAGCAGGAGCAGGGTTCAACAACATCTGAACTTCAGCAACTCCTGATTCTCCTTTCAGCAAATGCTACAAAACAAACCTGTAGATGAGTTTTCTACGGACGCTGCGTTTGAAGAAACCGCTGCAGCCGTTGCACGCGTAGATGCCGTAGTGTTTCCCACTGCTGGAGTCAGAGCACACGTTGCACAACATGCCAGGGGCCTTCGTCAACAAGACTGAACCTGTGCAAATCATAAGTACATTTCTCAGGGAAATCAATAAAGTTCTATTTTATCCAAAAATCAAGATTTATCAGTACTTTTCACAGTATACATTTTTAGATTCCAATTCCCATTTTAAATACAAAATAGATCAAAAGTATTCTTCAAAACCTGGGCCGGAGGCGGTGTCAGCTGAAAGAAAACAGCCTGATGCATGGAGGTTGAAGAAGTAAAAACCGCAGTCACTCACCTGTCCGAGTCCTGCTTGGGTTCAGTCCTGAGAAGTTCTCGTAGTTTCCCAATGGAAACATTTGGTTGCTGTGGTCTCCCATTTCAGCTTGGATCTGATTTAAATTGCCCTCTTATTATCTTAAGTTTCAGTTGAAGAGTCAGAAGAATTTGTTGCTGACAGACTTCAGGTGTCTTCTGGTGCCTGTGTGCTGTCTTGAGAAGCCTGGACCTTCTCCTGGAGTGAGGAGTGAGCCTGGGGCGTCTGAGGATTAGCAGCAGCAGGCGCTGTGTAAGCAAATGCTGTTCTGTTATCCTCTTAATCTTTACTGTTTATAAGAATAAATCAATCAGTCACACCAGCTGTCCTTTTAACTGCTGATAAAAGGGTTTTCACCTGCAGTCCCCATTAGGCTATTTCAGAACTCAAAACAGCCACAGAACGTTGAGCATTACATGGACTGTCCCTCAAACCATCAACAACAACTTCGTAAAATGATCTGATGGAAGCACTGGTCGAAAGTGGCAAACACACTTCTGCTCTGATTTGTTTCTACTTCAAACCTATAATGCACTTAAACATTTATCATAACACCTTTTCAGTTAATGACACTGAATACAGAAGCAGCAGACTAATTTCACTGATATCTAATCGGGTTTGCATTGGAGACCGGGGTCTTTTGTTGTTTTAGTAAGTGCTGTATAAAAGGATTACGAACATGCATTTTGGATCTCTGAGCTTGCCTTTAAATCCTGAACTAAAAAAAGCTGCCGTTTTGCTGGCATATGACAAATTGGTTACTTTAAGCTCTTTAAAAGCTAAAATCTGTTCTGACTGCGTTTTCCTGTAATTGTTTATAAGTCGTTTGGAGGTAAATCTCAAACAGTCCTACCTCCTCTGTCAGGGATAAGCCTACGTTCGCCCTGACCTCAGCACTCTGGTAATCTGAATAGGAAATCAGATTGCATAACGCACTCTCTCCTCCAAACATACCTGCCACACTGTCACTAAAAACACATATTTGCAATTTTTCCAAGGTTTATCTGGAAAGACATAATCATAGTGTGTTGTAGGGAGTTTCTTGCATCTGAACAACCTGTCAGGGGCAGTGGGTGACTACAGATCTTAAGCCAGAATCCTGGTTTGGGCCTATGTTGGAGATTTGTTACGCTGCTGAGGCGACAACAAAGAACATTGAGGAAAGCAGAGTGTACGAACATGAAAACTCCACACAGAAAGACCCCATCCAACCAAGGAACTTCTTGCTGTGTGCCACACATCTGCAGTTTTGGGAAGAATACTTTGAAAATGTTTTTAGTTACAGAATAATGAATACCTACATTAAAATGTAATTTCTTATGTGTGCAGTTACATGGTCCAGTCAGAGTTCTATTCATGGGTTTCAGGCATAAGAATACCTTCCTGATTTGAAGTATTTGGCATGGCAACAGCCATCTGTTGTCATAGCGATAAGACAATTCAAATCAAAATATTCTACATTTTGAATGTGGAAAATATCTTCAAAAAAATTCTTCAAATCAGGAAGGAACCGCGTTCCTCACAGTGTCCTTTGGAGGGTGCTCAGGGAGTACGGGGTCCAGGGCCCTTTGCTCAGAGCTGTCCGGTCCCTGTATGACCGGAGCAGGAGCTGTGTTTGCATTGCCGGCAGTAAGTCAGAAATGTTCCCAGTGCAAGTTGAACTCCGCCAGGAAGGCCCTTTGTTATGGTTCTATTCATTGTTTTTATGGACAGAATTTAAAGTCGCAGTCAGGGGTCGGAGGGTGTCTGGTTTGGGGACCACAGGATCTCATCTCTGCTGTTTGCAGACGATGTTGTCCAAATGGCTCCATCAAACCAGGACCTACAACATCCTGTACGGTGTGGTCTGCTGGAGCAGCAGCATCACAGAGAGGGAGAGGAAGAAGCTGGAAAAAGTCATCAAGAAGTCCAGCTCCGTCCTGGGCTGTGCTCTGGACTCGGTGCAGGAGGTGGGGGACAGAAGGGTCCTGGCTAAACTCACGTCTATGCTGGACCATGTGTCGCACCCCTGCAGGACACTCTGTCCGCTCTGGAGAGCAGCTTCAGTGACAGACTGATCCACCCTCGCTGTGTGAAGGAGAGGTCTTTCCTTCCTGCTGCTGTCAGACTTTAGAACAAACACTGTTAGTCCTGAACAATACTGTTATACTCCTGCAATACTGTTAATACTCCTGTGCAATACTGTGACACAATGTCAATCATCCCCTGGATGCAATATTTTTCTGTCCATATGACAGCTGTAAATAAGAGTGTTATTTTTTAAGATAAGAGCTTTCTTTTTCTAAGTTATCTGTTTTTATTATTATAATGTGCATAATCTATTTTCTGTAGCCCTTTGCTGCAACACAGGGAATTTCCCCATTGTGGGACAAATAAAGGTGATCTTATCCTTAAAATGCACATGGATGGATTGCAACAAAGTGTGAAGCGTCTGGGCTTGCCCCCCCCTCAAGTGGAGGAGTTCTTATTTGGAGTGGTTCTTCGCTGCTTAGACTGCCTAAGCGGAAGAAGGATGGATGGATTCTGATAACATAGAAAACTTTTACAGTCGAGGCATTCTCTGAGGAGAGTGGGGAGTGGGGAAAGCGGCAGGCCCGCGCGAGCTCGCGAGCGGTATAGTGTAATAATAAGATGGAGTCAGGTTTTAAAACTGATTTTACATATGTTCCACATGTTTGCTATGCATATTTTATCACCGTAATGGTATAGAAGGCAAGAATCACTCAAACTGTACAGTTCAAAAAAGATCTGTTTTCTTAAAAAATGTTCATACTAATGTGCAGTGGTTGAAATGATGAAAATAACCGCGGCGAATGATATTAATTTCATTTTTAACGAAAATAGCTGTAATTCATGAAAGAACCACCAAATCAAACAGTAAACTGGGAGTCCTATTTGAATACATGCACTCAAAACGGGTTTTATAATTTTTTGGTACATGCATTAACTGGGATAGCTACTTTCCCAACACACAGTCCGTGATCATATTTTCAACAGAGCCTTCAATTTCTTAAGACTGAATTGCAAAAATTGTCTGAGAGTGTAGGTGAATTGATTTGTCAACTTTAGCGTCCAAAGTGGTGTTTATCAAGAAGCTCCAAGTTGGATCCCATTGATACTGTCTGCTGAGCCAGTCATCAATTGCGATGGTTTTGATCCAGGGCCGTGTCCTTGAACGTTTCGCACGTGCGAAAGAGACTAAGCGGCTTTCTTGAGACTATAATCTCTATTAACAGTCAGCTATTGTCAAAGAGTTGGCATTAACTTTTACAGCTATCATACAAGCCTCTTAACACACACACACACAGAGAGAAGAGCCACACAGCCCAAAACAATTGTGAAGAAGACGTCAGAGTTAACACAACATTGTATTTATAAAAAGGGAGACGCAAACAAACTAGTACCATTTTAAAAGTGAAAAACATTTATTTCCAACCCAAAGTTAAATACAAGGATACAAAAAGGTGGCTTCATGTGCTTTCTACATCATTTAAACATGTGAGTATAAAAGGAGAAAAGTAGAGAAAAAACCAAAATCCTTTTTTGTATTGAGCCTGTATATATTTGAACCTGAGAAAATTACTTATTGCAAAAAATTATATATATATATTATATATATATATATATATATATATATATATATAAAAAAAAAAAACGCATTCAAATAATCAATAGGCTACTTTAAGATTTTTTGTGTAGTTTTCCAAGTTGCAATAATCAATGTGAATGACCAAAAGATGATTACCATAATGGGCAATATAAAATTAATTTTAAGTATTTGGACCTGTCATTTTTCATGACTTTTTAAGTAATCTATGTGAAATGAATCCTTAACCCTTAAACCAATATATTGGAAAGAAAATGGTTCTAATGGCCCTATGTTCTCCATGAATCATGGTTGGAGAACTGCAGAAGTTAGTTGGGCCTCGGGATCAGAAAAGTCTCCAAAATCACCAACAGATCCTGCTGAGTGAGTTTTTGGTAAGCCGTGTAGAGTTGGCTTTGATCCCCAGATCGGAGACAGAGGACTGAGGAGTCAGCACTACACTGTCGGATTAACTCTGCCATCTGCTGCCGTCACACAAGAGACGCAGCACTGCAAATCTGCCCATCATAATGACATATATTCATCACAAACAACATCGCCTGTGAAACCATCAGAACACATACATCATCACAGAATGAGGGCTGTTACGATTTCAAATTTTGGTGTAATTATTAAAGTGAGAATAAAATAGCAATTTAACGATTTTTAAATATGTGACCCCCTTTATGAAATCAAATTTTCTGAATGATTAATTAGACGTAGACAGCAAGAAAAAAAGCACTTCTAAAATACTCACATTTCTATTAAATGAACTAAAAAAAAAACTAAATTAGTTCGGAAATTGTCCGAAAATGTAATTTAAAAAAAAAAAAAATCATTAAATTGAATTTTAGTCTTATTATATTGTGACCTAAATAATCACAATTATCCGATTAACCTAGTAATCTTTGACAATCCTAAACAGAACTAAAGTAAAATAGAAAGTATATAATTAGAACCTCGTAAAAGCAAATTACCTACAAAGCTCTTTAAAATGTTATACTATATTCTAAAAACCAATCAAACCAACCACCCAAAAATATGCACTTTAATTCCCTGAGATTTTGAAGGTTTTAACCCTGTCAAACACAAAAAATTGCTTTAAACTTTAAGTCCATTAATCATTTGCTCCATAATCATTGCTAAAAGTCCAAAGTCTCCAAGCCCCCATACCGCACTCTAAAGATAAACTCAATTATTTCAAATAAAATGCTTCAAATGCTTCACACTATCTAGACAAGATACAGATATCTACTTTTGTCAATACAAAGAGTTCTTTATTCAAAAATAGTTTCAACTTGTAATTTGTAAAAAGTATCTCTAGAAAAGCACATGACTGAAGTGATTTGAAGTGCTCTTCTGGTTAGATTCCCTGGTACTCGTGTCTGCAGTGTCCCACGAACAGAGGCTCTGCCTGGATCCCACGCCTGTAGCACAAACAGCACAGATGACAGATTCACTCTAGCTACAGTTATAATGGCTCTAACAACCATTAGTGTAATAATGGCCAATCATTTCACTCATAGTACATGTTTGCCCATTTAGAATGTAATAATGCCACTAACTCAATCATGTCGCTTGTTACAATATTTGATTACCTTTCTAGCTGGTTCTTTTGAAAAACTAGTACTCAGAGTCCTGTTAAAGGTGCACTTTGTAAATTTTCCGGTGGAATGTCTGCCATAATTTGATTTTCCTGATATGTTCCAAAATATGGAATGAAGGTCGGCTGTTTGAATCCCGCTCCCGACAAAATAAAATTCAACCCGCAAGCGGCATCAAACGGCCCTCACCAGGCTTCATATTATCCCTGCAGTGCAAGACCCTGAGAATTGCGTTATGTGCCCTCAGAGTTTTGTTATCTGCTCTCGCGACAATGTAGGGATATGTATGGGAGGTCAAAGTAACAAAAATTAAATTGAACAATGTTTGATGTAAAACCTCAATCATTGAAAGTAAATGTGTCGTGAATCGTTCAACCTGGTTCATTTTGATGTCCTAATCACGTAATTGCCATCAGTAATATTTTGTATAATTTAATGTTAAATTTTCATCAGTCAACTTTCACGTCTCAATTATTTTTCTGGTAAGAGCTTTCGCATCTTCACCTGCTGAATTTTTTTTACTTTTGCTAACTCGAAATACGGCAGTGGCGGAAATACGGCAGTTGTGTTTTGTAGTCTAAAAGTCCGAGTGAGTTCACGGCAGGCCTTCAGGGCAAGGCACTTCAGTAAACGCAACTTTATGGAAAACTTTGTAGCGAAGTCTGGTTGGTAAATGTCCAAGCTCATCAACTATTCTCAGTAATATTATTAGAGATTGGCATTCCAGTAATTTTAAGTAAATGGAGTTAAATCCGGTCGAAGTTGGCTTTGGGTAGCTAATGGCTAATGCCATCCTCCGTTTGTTGTAATAAAGGCCTGTAGGGCCATATCAATAGTATTTTGTTCATGCGAGTGTGAAAGTTAATGTTAATGAATATAGTCTACAACAGAGGTACTCATTACGTCGATCGCGATCTACCAGTCGATCTCTGAGGCAGTCCATACCAAAGCCAAGTTTTGGCTGGCGCTAGGTGACAGTATTTACACACGCTGAGCGAGTGTATCACATGGTGCACACATAATGAATATGATTCATATTCCCTGTAAAAAGATAACGCCCAGTCTCACTTAAACTAGTCTGAAACTTGCTGTGCTAAATGTCAGATCCTTATGTAACAAATAATTCTTAATAATTGTATCTCTTCTTATAACCTTGATTTTTATGTTTTTAACTGAAACGTGGCTTGCCAAAAGACAGGAAATTTGGTTCTAATAGAATCTGCTCCACCCAACTTTATGTTTGAATCTGAAACACAAGAAAACAAAAGGGGAGGATGCGTGTGCTTTTGTCAGAGATTAAATAGTTACCCACAGGTTGTCCTTTGGGGTGTTCAACATTTGTGTACGTATCCTTTAAAATTGAGCTAAAAACAGTCTCTATCCATTCTCTTCATTCTTTTATACAAGCCTCCCCAGCACTGCCAAAGTTGTATTGATGATTTTACTGAGATGCTTTCAGTCGTATGTGCAGACTTTGAAATCGGCTGTTATGACCAAACCATCAATGTTCATGTTGATAATATTTGTGACAGAAATGTTAAAGAGCTTCATGCAGTCCTTTAAACTTTCGGTCTTACTCAGCACGCGACTGGCCCCACCCACAGCAGAGGGAACACTCTAGATCGTCTAATTACAAAGGGGGTTAATATTTCAAACGTCAATGCGGTCGATGATGCTCTGTCTGATCACTTCGGTGTCTTCTTTGACCCGTCTGTTTTTCCCAAACCACCAGCTGGTCCTGTAGTTGTTCGGAGACACATAAAATGACAGCACAGGAAAACTGTTTATGGAAATTATTAACTTTGAAAATGTCTCATGTTTTAATGTAAATGATTTGTTGAACTCTGTTACATCTAGTGTTTTGAATGTCTCGACACCATTGCCCCTATGAAGGCTAAAATAGTTAAAAATAAGCAGAAGGCGCCATGGAGAAATGATGATTCGGTCAGGGAACAGAAAAGGGAGTGCCGCCGGCACGAACAAAAATGGCACAAGTCAAAGCTCCAGGTTCAAAAAGAGATTTACAGAGAGAAGTTGTACATGTACAACCTCATCTTATGTAGAACTAGGGAAGGATATTTTTCTGAAATAATTGGAAGCTGCAGTAACAACTCGCGTGTCCTGTTTACCACAGTAAACAGATTAACAAACCCTCCAGCTCAGCTGCCGTTAGAACTCATTTCTACATCCAAGTGTAATGAGTTTTGCATTATTCTTTAATGACAAAGTTCAGGGCATTAAAAATGCTATCAATTCTACAATGCAAAAAATAACCCTCAACCACCTACACACTTAGAGCTTACTCACTTTGCACCTGTAACTGACAAAACTGGTGCAGGAGAGCATCACCAGCCTGAGTTCATCTACATGCTGCCTCGATGTGTTACCCACCAGATTTCTAAGTCTGTGCTGAACAGTTTGTTAGGACTTCTCACTCACATAGTTAACATGTAGCTTCAATCTGGAACATTCCCAATGTCTTTGAAAACTGTGGTCACAAAGCCTAAAAAAGAGCAGTCTTGATGCCGCAGTACTGAGTAATTACCGGCCCATCTCTAATGTGCCATTTTGGGGCAGTCCTCGAAAAGGCTATTTACCAACAGCTCACTGATTTCCTCTTAATAAACAACTCATTTGATGTTTTCCAGTCAGATTTTAGACCTCATCACAGCACAGAGACTGTTCTTGTCGAGGTGACAAATGACATCCACCTGAACACTGACGCGGGCAAAGCCTCAGTCTTAATTCTGTTAGATCTGAGTGCTGCTTTTGACACTGTCGATCATAGGATCCTCTTACAGAGACTAGAGGACTGAGTGGCGTCACTGGCACTGCCCTAAACTGGTTAAAGTCCTATCTGGAAGACAGGAAGTTTGTTGAAATTGGTAACTGTCTCAGACCAGAGGCCCCTGACCTGTGGGGTGCCCCAAGGGTCAATCTTGGGACCCGTTCTATTAAACCTCTACCTGCTGCCGTTAGGTCTGTTGATACGCAGCGAAAATGTGTCCTATCACAATTATGCAGACGACACTCAGATCTGTGTTTCACTGACGGCAGGTGAATATGGACCAGTGGATTCACTCTGTGACTGCATTCAACAGATCAGTGTGTGGATGCAAAACAACTTTCTCCAGCTGAACTCAGAAAAGACTGAACTCATCAGCCCACAGAAACAAAAAGAGTTAGCAGTCACCTCCAGAGTCTCGCTCTGAGACCTACAAAGAAATCTGGGGGGTAATAATGGACTCAGACTTGAATTATAACAGCTACGTCAAATCAATAACATAAGCAGCCAAAATCAAAAGTATAGTGTCTAAACCAGACTTGGAGAGACTTATCCATGCGTTTGTCTCTAACGGCCTGCTCACTGGCCTCTCCAAACGAGCTGTAAAACAGCTGCAGGACATCCAGAACGCTGCTGCTCAGGTCCTGACAAGAACCAGGAAGTACGATCACATTAGTCCTGTTCTCAGGTCTCTGCACTGGCTCCCTGTGGCTCAGAGAATAGACTTTAAAGCAGCTCTGCTTGTATACAAGTCTCTCTATGGCCTAGCACCAAAGTACATCTCGGACATGTTAGTGCCATATGAACCATCTAAGAAGTGGAATCCATAATAATTAATGTTGAACCTAGGGAAGGCGTTGGGTGGAATCAAACATGCAACAGTTCTTAGAAATGGCTCGCTGCTGGTTGTGTGTAAAGGCGAAGTGCTATTAAGATTCAAAAGCTGGATGGAAAAAGGGTTGTTTCAGATGCTGAAAGAAACATGGTCAGAGGAGTTATCACAGGCATCCCTATGATGGTGACTGTGGATGAAATAAAGAAGTTAACTGGAGCTAAGGTTGAGGATGCCAGTCGACTGAAAACGTCCCTGTGACAGGAATAAGATGTGACAGTCTGTCAGTAGTGTTAAAATCTGATGGAAAATGACTGCCTAGTAGAGTGTGCATCGGATTCATGAGCTTTGAAGTAAGGCCATATGTTCCAACACCACTACCTTGTTTCAAGTGCCAGCATTTTGGTCATGTAGCAGCAGTTTGCAGAGGGAAGCAAAAGGTGTGGTAGATGTGCTGGAGATCACGAGTATGAGAAATGTGACGAAGGAAAAAACTGAAATGTTGTAACTGTGGGGAGAACATAGCTCTGCCTACAGGGTATGTGAATATAGCAAAAGGGCTGTTGAGGTGCAAAAAATTAAAGTCTCTCAAAGTATATCCTATGCAGAGTTAGTCAAGAAAGGGCCAAGGAAAGAGGTGAAAGTAGATGAGATGAATGCCAGCGTTGCTCACAGCCAGTGTGAAGCTCCCAAGAGTGAAGGTTCCAAGAGTGAGGCTACCAAATTTGAAGCTCCCAAGATTCCTGAGAATACCGTGGTTGTGGATTGGAATGATTTGGTACCCTTTATGGTTGACGTTATTAACTGTACAGCTCAAACTCAAAAGAAAACTGAAATATCAGGATCACTGTTAAAGCTGCAGAAAAGTACCATGGAACTAAAAGATTTTAAATCGGGCAGAAATAGAAAACACACTAAAATGAGTATCAGAGTAAAGACATCCCCCGTCCACTGTCATCTTTTTTGGTGGTGTTTTATGGCGGTTGGTATCCATAATGTTACATTACCACCATTCTTTAGACATTATTCATTAGTTGCTGTTGGTCCTTCCACTTCTTCTTTGGCTTTCCACAGCGACTGGCTTCCATTTTGCCACCTCACCGCCACCCACTGTAGTTGTCACTCTTTGAGTCACTTTCACTGTCGTCACCGCCCTGCCCTCCATGGCAGTCGGCAATTGAGCAGGTAACATCACAACGACGCACCAAACTCTACAACCGTCCAATTAACCCGTTCTATATAAGTAAGTAACCATAGCCCCACATGATCCCTGTGACTGGACTGTAACAAGATTCCGCAGATTGGATTCCTGCCTATTAGTTTGAAACCATAAGGACAAGTCAGTTCTTTCGCTTTCATATGCCGAACAGTGGAGCAGCACATGCTCAACAGTTTCTGGTTCTTGACAGTGATCACACAGACCGGTAGGATGTTTGCCTATCCTACTCAACGACCAATTGAGTCCAGTGTGGCCTATTCTCATGCGAGCAAAGGCTCCCTCTTCCCTCGTGGACTTGCCCATGGATCTGCATGGGCCAATACTACTCTGTATCTGATAAAGATGTAGTCCAGTATCACGATTCCAATAGTCCTGCCCAAGTTCATACACATGATGCTTAATAATGGGCTTGATTTCAGGTTTGCTTATTTCAACCAGTACATCAATTGACGGTCGCCTAAGGGAATTCTTAGCCAGCAAATCTGCCATTTCATTACCATCCACCCCAGGAACCCTAATGAAGGAGACAGTCACATTCTTCCTTGACAGAGAGCGCATCAGGTGTTGTATAGAATATTCTGTCTGCAATCAGATTTTCCGGATTTAGTGCTTTGTAGTGCAGAGGCTGTCAGAAGCTATCACAACACCGTGACACTGTAGACACAGCCCATTCCATCGCTAATCGTAACGCTATGAATTCCATGGAGAAGAGAGAGATGGTCTGTTAACCTCTTCTTGACTGCTAGCTTAATGTCAGGTAAGGCATGACGCCAGCCTCATGATGTACCCCACATTCTCTGTGAAGTTTCCTCAGTGCTTGTATGGCCTTGCACATTTACCCAACAAGCTAACATAAGCTGTAACCTTCGAAGCCATAGTGGCATTTCACCCAATTTAACCGGCATCGCAGAGAAAAGGGGAGTCTTAAAAGCCCTACAACAGATACGCAAGGCATGGGCTTGTTCTACGTCAAGTTTCTTTAAGTTTGTTTCAGCTGAAGACATGTAAGCAATACAGCCATAATCAATAGCTGCTATCATAATAGCCCAATAACTAGTCAGGAACGATTTCCTGCTAGCACCCCAGTCCCGACAAAATAGACAACACAGCAGATTATTCACCTTTTTGCATTTATCTCTAGTCTTATCAATGTGCCGTTGCCAATTAAACTTTTCATCAAAAGGTGACTCCTAGAAATCTCACGTCCCTGACCTGTCCAAGTACCTGTCCATGCAGTTTAAGAGAGACTCTCTCATGCCGATTAGAGAAACTAATCACTTGGGATTTCTGTATGGACAACTTAAATCCCCAATTCAGAGTCCACTGTTCCACCTGCTGTATTGCTCTCTGCATTTTCTTCAATAAATCGGACTGGTGGTTCTAAAGTCTAATGTCTAAAGAATGAAGTCTAAAGTATAATGTCTGAAGTCTAAAGCATGGAGTCTGAAGAATAAAGTCTAAAAGAATGGCGGTAATGTAACACTATGGATACCAACCGACATAAAACTCCGCCAAAGAAGTTACGGTTGTTATGGCAACGGCTGTTATACTTGTACCCATTCAGGATTCAGTGTCATAAAAGCTAAGATTCTAGAACATCACTTTCAAGCCCCTTATTCACGAGTTGAGTTCAGTCATGACGTACAACTACAGAAAACACACAACTACAGTAGGTGGCGGTAAACGCACCTTTTCAGTTGGCTGCCCACCGCCATTAAAAGTAACAACAACAACGAATTCAGTCGAGTTCAGTCAAATGCGTTAACCTGTTGCGGAAAAGACAAGTGAAGCAGATTTTCACTTTTGTGAGCAGCGGCGTGTGTCTCACAAATCAAGAGTCTTCACCGACCGAGCAGGGTAAGAAACTCTTTTGTTTGGACACTGACTACCGGTAGGTTTATTGACCTTTCTGGACATATAGTTTTTAAAAGAGTTAGTGTTTTGGGCAGAGCATTTGACGAGTCCTTCGCCCTACTGGCGCTCAAGCCTAATTAAAGCCGCAAGCGACATCCAATGCTGGGCTACTCCGATCTCGCCGGACTTCATTGTATGTTGAATTTTGAACTCTCTAATACACTCACAGTACAAGCAGTTATTGTCCACTCTTGCAACCATGCAGTAAGGGCGCTGACGCACCCTGTGTCTCATCTGAAGATGCTTCAGTGTATCGTTATAGCAAATTAATACAACTCTGAAAGCTCCACTGGCCAGAAAATTTAGAGCTTGGGTCAAATATTTTCATAAACTTTTGATGCCCAACTCCTCAAAATTATGTTCACCCAATTTCAGGTAATTCGGCCAATCACCCAAGGAGTAATTGTTAAAAGTATGACATGTTAAGCCAAAAGGCATCCGAGTGCCGGGATCTCAGCTGTGCAGTGCTTCTCCCATAGGCGCAATGTATTTTGACTTTTATACTGTCACACCATTTTTTAAAAACACTACAAAACTGGCACATAGAAAACAAAATATTTGCATGTTCAGAAGGTCAAATTTGAGAAAAAAAGTGCATGCACTTTAAAAAAACAAGTGTAATTAAAGCTGTAAGCGGCATCCAACAAATCGGGAGTTTATGTCATTGCAACGACCAAGTTTAAAGAAGTACGAAGTCCAAAAAAAGGGAGTCTAAAGAATAAAGTCTAAAGAATAGTTTAAAGACTGGCGGTAATGTAACACTGGATACCAACCGCCAAAAAACACCACCAAAGAAGAAGAGATAGAATAGAAAAGGTGTTGAGTTTTTTGTTGGGGATGACATCACTTAGTTTGGTGCAAAATTTCAGCCATTTTGGAAGAGTTACATTTTTATTTACCCAGTGTCTAAGGACAGCAGAGCTTGGCACATCTGTCAAAGGACACGGGATGCCAGGACATTACCAAGTCCCTATGAACATTGTTTATTCTGTTTTTATTCTGTTTTTTCCACTGTAGCCCCTCGAGGCAACTACTGTTGTGATTTTGGGCGTTTCAAAAATAAATTGAATTCAATTCAAAATGTAGACCTTCAGAAACGCGCTGCTCTTGTCGCGCGCATGTTCGGTCGGACAGTTGCAATGCTGCCGAAGATGGCAGCGTTGAAAATTGTCCTTACGAGAGGCATGCGTGTACCGAATTTCGTGGCTCTACGACAAACATGTCGTCGGGGTGTCTCCCATAGGCTCAGTCTCATTTGGTTAGCATGATTCTGTGCATCGGCAAATTGCAGCTCCGACACACAGAGCCCATAACATTTATACCCAAAAATTTGATAACTTTTGATTCCCCACTCCTGAATATGATTTTGAACAAATTTAAAGTTGTTTGGGCTATCGCTTAAAAAGGAGGATTTTGTAAAAGGATAGAGTGTGAAAAATGTGGCTATTTTTCCATTGGTATAACATGGGGAGGTTAGTGTCATCGGTACGGCTATGCCGTAGGAAATATGGTATAAACATATACCTAAACACATGCCTAAGGCAGCTGCAGGATCTACGCCCTGCTGGGGCTCGGGCATAATGATCATTTCTGTCAGATCTACTGGCCCACAAGTTGGTGGTGTGATTCCTACTCCCAGAGATTAATCCGGCCATTGTGTCCTTGGGCAAGACACCTAACCTTGTCCTCACTGTCTGCATACTCTGTGTATGAATGTGTGTGTGAATGAGTTCTTTCATGTAAAGCAGTGGTCCCCAAACTACGGCCCGCCTCCACATTTGACCCGGCCCCCTGAACAATACAAGAGACGCATTATTCATGCTCATATGAGTCATAGATTCTGCTCTGACAACTGAAGCTTGAACTTGTACCCCAAGACTGTGCACGGCACAACACAAACTTTCTTTCTGTGAAGAACCCAGAGAGGGTTATTTGATTTTTATTGATTTCATGAATAGTGTTATTATATATTTCCTGAATTATTTTTTTCTGTGTAGAACCCAGAGAGGGTTATTTGATCTTGGAAAGGGTTATTCATATTTGGTTATATGTGGCTTTCTGGAAAACAATACATGTTTACATTTAGGCACCCCTGCGATCGTCACACTTTTTTTGGTTCAAACTGACCCTGGCCCCCCATCAGAGAAGGGAAAAGTTATGTGGCCCTTACAGGAAAAAGTTTGGGGACCCCTGATGTAAAGCGTACCAATGATGGTGAAAACTGCTGTATAAATGTGAACATATACTATTTTATTCAAATTATCCGGCCAAACTTTTCTCAATTACAGAGATTTATATTACTTTTTGAGAAATATGTCCATTTTAAAATATAACAAAAACACATGTACTGTGTGTAACACTAACTACATAATTGACAAGTTATTTTGTCATTTTAATTGGAACAAACTTATGCTACCCACCATTATTATGTTAATGGTATGCTATACTGAAACCTAAAGCTTACCTCAGTAGCTTGCATCGGAAGTCCTGGAGCCGAGGGAAGGCCTGGTCCACGCTGGTGGTCTGTTTCTCATCGCTCCACAGCCTTTCTGCAGCCGCGCTCCCTCTGGGCCTGAGGAACAACATTGTGACTATATAAATGACAACAACTGTTCGAAAGTTAGGCCTGGGTAATAATTTTGAAAAATGCTCCATACATATATACACACACATATATATACACACACATAAATATATATATACATATATACACACACATACATATACACATATATATATATACACACACACACACACACACACGCACAGTATAATGTAAAACACATATTTTGAAGACGTACAACTACAGTAGGTGGCGGTAAAAGCGCCTTTTCAGTTGGCTGCCAACCGCCATTAAAAAGTAACACAACAAGAACAAAGTTAGGAATGTCAAAATAACTAGTTTTAAAGTGCGATAAAGAAAATATCTGAACAAACGATAATATTGAAACTCCCACTGTGCCACTGACAAATAACCCTAACGCAAAAATAAAACATGAGCTGCTATACAAATAAAGAGCACAATTAAACTAAGGGTAAGCCAAAATATTGATACGTAAATATATTCTGATACCAAATTACTTGAAACAGAAATGAAGAAATGCTGTAAATATGTATTTGCTAAAACAATCATATATTGTAGAATAGTATTTGTAATATATCCGTTATCACATGCATTGCCAACATTTATAAATGTATGCATTATCACGTACGTATCAGATCATGAGGGACAAAGTAATTCCAGCCCGTAATTCCCCGCCCTAAAATAGATGTAGTAGTTCTTTAATAGATCTATAATCAGCCATAGACGTAAATGCACCACTAAAAAGTTCCCCACTAGTGTAATGAAAAGGTACAATACACACAAATATTAAGCCCCCCATATTTCTGTTTTAATTGAACACCGAGTTTATGCAATTATTATTGTGACAGCCCTTATGATCTATCTTACCAAAGTCGGGGAGTAAGATTAGTGGCATCCACGTACTCTCCCCACATGCACACCTCTCCGCCTATCACCAGCTTCTTCTGCTGCTCTGTGCCTGTGAAGAGTCCATTTTAAACACTTTTACAAGCAGCAGACTTCTAAGAAAGTCACACCGAATCAGCGCAGTGTTAAAAGAGGAATATTAGTATGCGATATAAGCATATCATCAGCATCAAGTTATTAAACATTGAATTATTTATGCAGCATTTACTCGTGAAATGTCACTATTAAAAACTTTACTATTAAAACTACTATTACAACTCCATTAAAAGCAGCTTGTATAAACTGGGAGGCCATTTGCTGCCATTTATTGAGCACACAAAGATAAGTTTGTTTTGACTGTCGGATATAGCAACACCAATCAAGTTATTTTACCTTCATGTTCAGGTTATTCTTCACACAATATGAACCCATCAGAGCTTCTAAGTGGATCAAAATATGATATCAAATAAGATCTCCCAATCAATTAATTTGGACTGAACTCATTTAAGGTAACCACAATCCAAACATCACTTAAGTCAAGCACCACCAGTGAGGAAAGAAGTTTTTTAGAAGGTAAGAAAATAGAAGTTTGCTGGAAATGCACACACCAGAGAAGTTGAGAGGCTGCACTCCGTAGTACATTTGCCAGTCTTGCCCATACTGGATGTGGTTGATGTACCAAGGAGCGGCCAGGATCACCCTCATGCCTGCTTTGGTGATCCGGGCCAGCTCTGCGTGGTAATCAGCTGGCACGCCCTTCCAGATGTGCAGAACAGTGTCCTGAGGGATCTGAGCAATTCACAAACAGCTCATGTGGGCTATGTGCATGTGCACGTGCATGTCACACACTTGCAATCAGAAGAAAATCAAGGCCGTAGCGTTGTGTAATGTAAATGATCTGTAAACTGATTTGTTTGATTGACAGGCTCTTTTAAACGTTATGGTGCCATCACATTGCCCCTTTAATTGTGATCTGGTAGAGCAAACACTATGCGTAACCATGAGCTTGTAGCACCATCTATTGGTAAGCAGGGTGTAGTGCATGCACCAAGAGTACATATTTGAAAGGAGCATTTTAGTGAATACAATTTTAGATTTCTTATTTTTGTCTCAAATTTGGGTTACCACGGTGATGCTGATCCTTACTCTATATAAACACTACGATATTTTAATTTGTGCATCTACTATTTCCTCTACGCTGGTGGTGCTCTGTGCTCTCCTTATGCTATATCGGATGTCAGTACCCTGCATTATACCAGGGCAGATTTTGGAGAAATTTTGAATTGTAATCATTCTGACGAGTTCTATGCTTACGATTAGATTTGTCTGCAATGTCTATAAATTGACACCAGAACCACATGCATTTCAGATAATGCTTGTATAGGACTAAAGTACAGCGATAGTTGGTTTAACACATAAATATACTACATAGGTCCAATTTGTAGACAAAAAAAGGATTCCTTTTTGTGATTTGACTGGATCGAGATCACCAGCATTTCTGTCTCACAGTCTATACTTCAGTGGCAATTTTTTCTTGGCGAATGTTGTTGACAAGGTCCTGGTGATAAGAAATACGCAAGTGAATCTAACAGCAAAATGTGTGTGCACAGTACTTCATCTGTATGGTCTCACTTTTCGAAACAGCACAAAACTAAAACAAATGCAATTTCAGTAAATTGAGTCATATAAATAAAAGATATATAGTGCTATAGATAATTTGTATTGTAAATTAACTATGTCAGTAACATAAGCGTGATAATATATGGTGGCTTCATGTATCCAACTACTTTATAGATTCCGTTAATTATTACACGAACCTTCCCGGGACTATAATTTAGAATCTCCTTTTGGTCAATGTGTATTGTACACTGTCCCTATAAATAAAAAACTTAACATTAATGATTGGCTGAAGATGGTGGTTTAGGTAGGATTTGGATTGGATTTAGACATAGGAACTGGCAACCCAACTCGAATGCAGAAGGAGCCTCATATGAGGCTCATTACAACATAAACAAAGTGGGCATCATGTCCAATGTGTATGAAATAAGAATGAATTTGCATTAAAAACAACACATTGGTCAACTTTATGAAAGTTGAAATTAAAATCTTATTCATAGTTGATTTAATAGAACAATCCTCCCTCCATGGCATAATGCCCGAGCCAACATTGCTCCTAGAATCATTCAGTTTCTCCCCACCAAAATAAGGTGATTGTTTAAGGAGAAGTACAAAAAAAAATTACATAATGATGAAATTATGTGTTTTGATGTAATAAAATGTATTGCATAAAGTAAAACACACAGATAAGCACAGCACACCACTCGCTCTAACCCTTAAAGTTGAGGGGCCGCACATTGTAGAAGGGGGCCCAGTTGTGTGTGGGCCCCGGCTGGTCCAGGTACCAGGGTGCAGCCAGAATCACCCTGAGTCCGGCTTTGGTGGCTCTGCGCACTTTACACATGTAACAGGGCTGTCGCCACACCTCCACCACGGAGAGGAAACTGCGCTAAAACAGAGCATCTATTTACAGCTCTCTAGTCTGACATCCTCTGCTACATCTGCTACGTCTGTCACACCTGCTACATTTAAAGTAATATTAGGAGTCCTACAGAAACAATTTCAATTACTGTGTCAATAAAAATACTTACTTTTTCATGGTAGTCAAACACATCTTGCCACACAATGGCAGTTCTGTTGAGGGCCGTGGTAATATTTACAATACTAAAACATAACAAAAAACATTGCAATCATGTGTTGTTGTTTTTTTAAGAATGTTTCATGTTTGACATATTTTGTAATACCTCTCCATGTAAAATGCCTCCAATTTGGTAAAGTCTGACCCAAATCCCATTTTCTTCATGAATGCCTGAACATCTGGGTTTGACTTCCTGAAAAAAATAAAAAAATTGATACACCAATTTATTTTCATTCAAATGTTTATAAAACATTTTAAGAAAATTAGAACAAGTTTTAAAAGATTTCTAGTGACCTGTAGATTGTAGTTTGGTTTTAGTTCTACCTACCAGCAGGTAAAGTCCACTTCATCACCTCCTAAGTGGATGAAGGAGTCAGGAAACACCAGGGACACTTCCTTGAAAAGAGTGGACATAAACTCATAGGTAGAGGCCATGGAAGGATTGACTGGACCAAATTTCCCATTGGGAGAACTCCCACTGTAGCAGGGGGTTAACAGATCAGGCTGCCCTGAAAATAAACAAGACAATCATTTAAGGGTTTGTACTGTGACGTGTTATTGTAAACGTGGATAGACTTTACCTTTCCCCCATGACCTAGTGTGCCCGGGAGAATCAAACTCAGGGAGAACTCTGATCCCACGCAGTCTTGCATATGAGATGACCCTATGCACATCTGTCTGAGTGTAGATGTGGGTCATGGGATGGTAGGCCCCCTGTATTAGGATTAAGACATGGCTAAACACTTAAGAGCAAAGCATGATAAATACGTGGAGTCACTTAATAAATTTAGTACCTTACTGGACAGGTCAGGAAAAGTTCGGCTTTGGTAAGGAAAGGAGGGATCATCCACAATATGCCAGTGAAACACATTAAATTTACTATAGGCCATTCCATCCTAATAGACAATAATCACGGCATTAATAATGCACAAAAGCCTCATAGTAATAAATAGTATTAATAATAAAACTGAATGTTACCAGAGTTTTTAATATTGTTTGTAATGGCAAATAATGTCGTGAGGTGTCCAACAAAATACCACGAAATGGAAACCGAGGGAAGTCTTCAATGACCGTCTTATTGACATAATACTGTCAAAAAAAGAGAAAACAAAAGTTTGAACTAAGGCCATGTCTTCATCTAATCATCCCATTTCATGTCAAAGCTTTGACTTATAGAATATAATATACTTTTGCACCTAGTTAGGACATGATGATTTAATTTTTTTCATACTGTGTTGCAGATTTGAGCAGTGGTAATGTAACCAATGAAGCCTTACAGTGCCTGAATTGTCTTGATAGATGAGCTGACTGAAACTTTCCAGACCTGTGATTAGACAGAATGTGTGTTAATCAAGTTCAATGTAGACATTTATTTGATTCCTTTGACATTAGCGATGGTCATGATTGTTTTTTATTTTTTTATTTTGATAATTCACCTCTTAATGCTCCCCAGACTGATTCTGCATTCAGAGCACCGTGTCCTGCCAAGACTGTAAGATTATCTGAAACAAAAAAACAAAAAAGACATTTGGTCATAGCTACGTTTAAATAATGTTTAGATATTGTTTAAATGTGATACTAACAGTGTTCTGAAGAGTCTTGGGCTGGGTAACCTTGGCAGTCGTCCTGGTCCACACTGATCACTACAGTAAAGGAAAGGTCTTGGATTGTCCTTGGAGAGAGACTTTCTGTGTGGGCGAAATCATAAGGCAACATAGTATTTTAATAATGAAATAAGCACTTTTGTGCATGTCCTTGTGTAGAAAACAAGGCTAACCTCTATTCACTCATGTCACGTGTGTTTTTAGAGAAGGTTGGACTAAAACTGCTGCCTCGACAAAGCCCACTGGTGTTACGCAGGGCAACATGACAACTGCCACAGAGCACTCGTTCATGTCAGAACAGCGCAATCATCTTACGTTTGTTACACATATCAATATATTCAATACAAACTATAAAAGGCGACCCTTATGAAACAAGAAATACATGTACATACTTAGACAAGAGAACCTTGTTGTCCCACAATGGGGAACTTTCAGTGTTCCAACGCAAAGTACTACTGTTTGAAGTACTGTTTAACAATTAGGCTACTTACGTTTGTGAATATATTCTGGAAAGATTAGACCGAAGTATCTCTTGAACGCCTCATCCAGGACAGAGCAGCCCTCTTTGGCAGCAGAGTCTGGTCCATAAGCAAAGTAAAACGCTTCTGGTTGTAGAGAGAAGCGCTCAGGTGAACTGCTAAAACTTTGGGGTAGTGGCCAAACTCCAGACGCCATTTGGCTACAGAGGCTGGCAAAAAAAAGCAGGATCAACTTGTACCTTTCGACTTCCATGGCACAACTCTGTATGAGCCTGAAACCGGTTTGCACAGCTGCACTGCAGGTGACTGAATCACGTGCACCACAGTCACGAGATACAACAAATGGGGAAGTACAGACAGGACAAAAGGTGGCGTTTTTGAACGCTTACACGAAGCTCTGGGGCTTTTGTGCTTAGAAAATGTTCTACCACGAAGTGAAACAATTTAATTTGGCGTGAGGGTGCCCCCTACGGAAATTTTATATGGAGAGCAAAACATTTAGTTTTTCGAAATGTTCTGAAATTTGGCACAAAATTCTGTTTTGGTGTCCCGATCAAAAAAGTCAACGAGCCCCAGCATAGTCGTAGCAATGGCAGCAACCTCTCATAATATGTGGGAAAGTCGCACAGTTTACAGTTTATACTTTTACAACTCCGTTAGCCTAAAGTTTGGTGAGACTCATCTTCAGGAGTGGGCCATCCAACGTTATCCAATTTTTTATTCAACGTGCTACACCTTATGTTATTCTGATAGAAAAATCACCAAATCTGACCTTTGAACTTGTTTACGTTTATACTTTTACAAACTCCTCCTTGGGCGTTAGCCCGACTACGCTTAAATTTTGTGAAAATCAGCTTGGAGTGGGGCATCAATAGTTATCAAAATGTTTCTTTAATTTGTGCGGTCTGGTCTATGCGGCATAGCCTCAAACTTTGCATGACTTTGCCTAGAATTTTGAAAAGTTCATTACTCTATGCCCATATTAGTCAAACAAAGGGGAAGAGAAGGCGCGATAACGTCACGGACTCGACAGTAGGTGAAATAAAAGGAGGAAGATTAGTGCGCGTTAGCGCCCCCTCTTGCGTTGTGGGGCGGCAGCGTTGTGGCGTGCGGCGTGCGGCGTGGTGAGGGCAGATCATTGCCGCTTGCGGCTATATTTTTATGTAGACTCCGGGCTATACACGCATAAGGTTTAGTTGTGTTGTTATGCTGTGCAGATATTTTTCAGCAATAATACCAAGTGAATGAAAATCCACTGCCACGGGGAAATTAATGAAAAAGTGGGGTTTATCAATTTTGCATTTTTTAACAGGAAGTCAACGGTCAAATTTCTATTCCGAAGCCGTTCTAGAATTAGTTTTGCAATTTACAATGAACAAAATTTTAAATAATTATCTGGGTATATTATCAAATTATACTTCTCTTTTCTGATCAGCAGAGGCATTTTTCCTTTGCCCCAGGTCGATCTACGGTTAAAGGGTAATTAAAAAATGAAGTGGCATATATTCTCTCTAAATTTTATTCAATAAAATTATTCGAATAAAGATTGATTGTGTCCCCGTAGTCTCAATCCAAACAAATCTGTATTAATTGTATTTTTTATTATTTTTGAGTTTTAGTTTCTATGACGTGAGGTAGCGTCAGGACGTGACGCTGCGTCCCTTTGTTGGCTCAGCAGCGGCGACGTTTTGTTGTTATTTTCGCTGCAGCTGAAAAACAGCCTTGGATCATTTGGTGTTCGTATTGTTCTTAACGTTTCAGGCTTTGGGTGCGTTTGTCACGGGCTGATAATCACCCCAGGAATGGACTCAGACGAGGGTTATAACTATGAGTACGACGACGAGGAAGAGGAATGTAGCGAGGACAGCGTCGAAGAGGAGCCCGAGGACGACACCCTGGATCTCGGCGAGGTAGAGTTGGTCGACCCCGTGGTGGCAGGAGGAGAGCGGGACGAATGCGCCGAAACAGGCGGCGGAGGACACGGGCCTGGCGAGGAAGAGGAGGAGGACTACCGCTTTGAGGTCCTGACAGCCGAACAAATCCTCCAGCATATGGTCGAGTGTATCCGGGAGGTCAACGAGGTCATCCAGGTGGGTGTTTTGGCTTGTCATCGTCAGGAAACATCGCGGGCCAGCTTCGGAAAACCGGAGAAGGCCGTTAGCGTAGCTTAGCTTAGCATGTAGCCGCGTTAGCCTTGCTGCAATACATAATTTGCTTAAACTTAACACCAACGTTAGCAACGTTATAAACTGAAAGGGGTACAATGTGTACGTATTGAACAGTAATTACTTTCTGCCACACAATCACCCCGTGAAAGTGTGATTTTTAGTGTTTCATCCAGGAAGTAGCCTTATCCTGTTGAAAAGTTGGGAGCAGCTTTTGCTAACATGCTAAAGTTAGCGCGCTGGTTAGCATTTTTAGCTTATTTGGAACCCTTGTGCTACACATTTGATCAGAGTATTGTTTGATTATTAAAGTATCCAGTGCTGTCATCTTATTGATTTTCTAAAAATATTATGAGTGATATTTCTCCATAGACGGTAAACTTTGGCAAGTTAAAAGTCGTGGCTATATTTGGTCCGAAAGGCTTGGTCATCAAGATTTAACGATAGATGGCTGACTGCTTGAGCCAACTTCTGACATAATCAAGAAATTTAAATTAATTTCTTGTCATTTTGAGTGGTACAACTTCTACTTTTGCCACTGAACTCAAGTGGACTCTTATCATTTCTGAGCTCAACCTCCATTTCCTTTCACTGGGCCTCTTTATGGTCCTGAAAGCCAGAACAGATTTGTAGGCTCCGCTTTCTTATTTAAGATCACTTTCTTTGGCGCATGTTTGTATTCTCTACACTGATGCATTAAATATAACACTTATCTATTTTGTACACCTGACATTTGTAAGTAATTTAGAGTTTCCTGAAGTGACATATATTCAGTCATTGCAACAATATGTGTTCTACTTATCCTCAATGATGTTTAGTATTTCCGTTGTGGAATATTTGAATCATAGTGGTCAGAGTTCAACTATCCAAAAATCTTTATGGAGAGTAACGTTTGCATCGACTTCAGAATGATGAAAAATTAGGGCCGTTGCCATAGCGATTAACATTATCATTTGAATGGAATAAAGTCTTAAAAATTTTGCCTATAGCACGAAGCTGACACCCATAACTACTTTCATTGCACACCCAGGCTCAGACTGAGAGTGATCCACAACTAAACCAAGTTTTTCTTCCTTAACTTGAAAATCTAATCTTTGCCAACATTTGAGTCACTAACCATCACTCATTCAGTTAGTGTCAGTTGTTGTGTTGGCTCTTATAACACAAGTCATCTAAACACTGCAGAGCAGCTGATGCAAATAAACATGCAAACATGCAAAACCTGACAGCGATGTTTACAAATCTTAGGCTGAACCCATAGTGAATAGAGGGAAGAACATTATATTGCGGGTGTCCCCTTTATTGTCTTGGCCAAAATTATGTGATTCTATTTTTCTATGAAGCAGCGTTGTTGAACATTTCAAACATTTACATTGTTATAATTCCAGGTGGGTTTCCACCAGGTATTCCAATTTCAGTCTTTGGCTCAAGAGAACCCTGGACGGGTTTCCCCAACTGCATTGAAGGAACGCGCTTATAGATAATTTTGTGGCAATGGAATTATCTTAGAACAATGCTCTGTGAAGCAGCAGCACATATTCCAGGCTCTGTGAGAGCCTGGCATATCAATCAAGAGTTTGATTCCTGGCTCTTACAATTCACCAAATGTCTTTCCTGCTCTCATCCCTATTTCACACTATACTGTTATGTAACATATAAACCCTTTGGGCCAAAACCTTTGAAAAATAAGTATGCCTTACATAGTGATGTTACAAAGTAAAAATTGTATGATTATTCTGAGATGATTTATCAGATGGAAACCAATATCACACAAGCAAATAAACTGTCTTCAGACTTTCCTTCTCAGCAAAGTTAAACCGTTAAGACCCACACAATGTAGAGAACCTCTGTTTTAGCTGGTTAGGCTGTAGGTGGATTGAAGACTGACAGACTGCTCTCAGGACACTGCCTCTGCTAATACATTATACATTTGATAAAATGTGAAAAAGGTGACCACACTATTTCATGGCGATTTCATGAACTTCACTGCATAATTTTAATCTTCCCTCTCTTGGCTCATAGTATGAGTCAATGTCCAAATTTGAATGGAAGGCAACATGTTCAATGTGTTAAGTACTCTAACACTATTACAGTGTCTATCACATTTTTAATTCCAATATGTTAAAATGGTTCCCCCTTCGCATTGAACATTTGTTTTTGTTGCTGTTGCAGAATCCAGCAACAATAACTCGAATCCTGCTCAGTCACTTTAATTGGGACAAAGAAAAGCTTATGGAAAGGTGAGCATCACATGTTGGTTTACTGGATTCTCTGCTGGCTCACCTTTTAACTTTCTAAGATAAAATGTTACGCCATGGCTCTTTCTACAGGTATTTCGACGGTAACCTGGATAAACTTTTCTCCGAGTGTCATGTCATAAACCCTAGTAAAAAGCCCCGGATCCGTCCTCCAATCAACACGAGATCGTCCGCACAAGACATGCCCTGTCAAATCTGCTATCTCAACTTCCCCAACTCAGTAGGTTTTTCCATATATTGGAAACACAAACTCCAGAACACTCATTCAGAAAGTGTCTGAATGATAATAAAGCATTGAACATTTCTGCTCCCAGTATTTCACAGGCCTGGAGTGTGGACACAAATTCTGTATGCAGTGTTGGGGAGATTACCTAACTACCAAAATCATAGAAGAAGGAATGGGCCAGGTAAAGAGTCTCAAATTAGTTGTCATTAATTTTGTATCAAATGTCTCTGATGATCGTTGTCTCCTTGTTTTCCAGACCATTTCATGTCCCGCTCATAGTTGTGACATATTGGTCGATGACAACACAGTAATGTAAGTTCCAAAAGTGTACAGTGTTGTATTTTGCACTAGGGCAAAAGGGGTGGGACCTGATCTTCTCATTCCCACATGAGAAGATGAAACAAAATTTTGGCCATGCAATTATTTGCTGTCTCTAGTAGTGCTTTTTGGAACTTTACTGCTTCTTAAGATGTGTAACTAACAAGCATTTGATGCTTTTTGTCCAAGCCAAATGTAAACACATGGGAAACAAAATCTGACCAGATCGTTATCATCTTGTGTGCAGTCTTATGGCAATTTTATCTTGCAAGCTCCTTTGGTATGAGATCTTGTCCCCCTCTCTCCTGAGGTGTAAAAGGACTGCTTTATGTTGGCCTTGGGCTGTTTTTATTCTACTTTGTTGCAGGATTCCACATGTATTGTATTTTTCAGTCATTACAAGGGGCATTAAATGTAACTAATGACAGTTTGTTTTATTGACTAGTTTAGTGTGCGCTTTTTTTAGTGATTTGATTTAAATGATATTTGATCAAGCAGTGTTCCACTAAACCTATGTGATTGGGTCATTTAAAGTGAGTTAATGTGTGTTTTTAGTGTGTCCTTCTGAACCGTAGCTAATCTCACTCTAAAGCTGGTTCTAATTGTCTTAGCCTAAATACTGTATGGAACCCACCAGCCTGCATTCACTCACTGAACACTCTGAACTTAACATGTTTTTATTTCTCCTAGGCGCCTCATAACAGATTCAAAAGTGAAGTTGAAATACCAGCATTTAATCACAAATAGTTTTGTAGAGGTAAGTTTTGAGTCTTTCTGCTTTAGCCATTAAAGGGTAAAACTGCAAACATGACTTGGCCTGTTTGTGGGATCCATGTGTTTCTACTAAATAAGGCAACACATTTTTGGAAAAATAAATCCAATTGCAATTTTTCTGTGCAGGATTTGCAGTTTGTTTTCAATTTTCACTGCACATTTTTAACATGCCCATGATCAGTAACAATTGAGGGAAGACTGAAATATAAACTGCTATACAAGAATCATGCATTTCAGAATATGTTTGTCAAAGTCTTAACAAAAATCACTATTTATGGGATTTGTTTTTACCCTTTAGTTCTTTGCAGTGGAGAATTTAATGACAAAATAAAAAATTACAGTAGTGATTTTGATTCACTTTAGACATATTGCGCAGTTCTACTGCACTCAGTGTTGACATAGCTACAGTATAATAGTGCTTGCTCTGTTTTTATTGTAGTGCAATCGACTTTTGAAGTGGTGCCCCGCTCCAGACTGCCACCATGTTGTCAAAGTCCAATACCCCGATGCCAAGCCCGTCCGCTGCAAGTGTGGCCGGCAATTCTGGTGAGTCCATAACCTTTTACATGTCTTCTGAAAATCACAGGAAATCTTCTATTTTAATTACAACTGTTACAACTTTTACAGTTTCAATTGTGGAGAGAACTGGCACGATCCGGTTAAGTGTAAGGTAAGGTCAAAGGAAATTAAGTCTGTTTGTTTCCTATTAATGGAAATAATTTGAGTGTGAACATCTTTTAGTGGCTGAGAAAATGGATCAAGAAATGTGATGATGACAGTGAAACGTCCAACTGGATTGCAGCAAATACTAAGGTACAACTATAATTTCAAATGTGTTTTGACTAAGGCTAATTTGTAAATGCTGTCAAGAAGTGTATTTTTTCATGGTGTATTACAAAATGTTTTCCAGGAGTGTCCAAAATGCCATGTTACCATTGAGAAAGACGGCGGATGCAATCACATGGTGTGTCGAAACCAGAACTGCAAGGCTGAGTTCTGCTGGGTTTGTCTGGGCCCCTGGGAGCCGCATGGATCAGCCTGGTACAACTGCAACAGATACAATGAAGATGATGCTAAGGCAGCCAGAGATGCTCAGGAGGTACATCTGCTTTTGTCTGTAACAAAGGTATTAGGTTGACAGTGTTTGTTCACTAGAGAAACAAATTAACTTTAATATTATGTTCTAAATGTAGCGTCATTATTTACATGCATATTTTTTTTCACAAAAATGCTAAAAAAAAGTTCTTTTAATGTGCCCTGAATCTAAAATCATCATCATCATCAATCATAAGTATGCTCCACATCATCTAGCAACAGTCTGTAAACCTGCTCTTTAACATTTTAAATGTCCAAGTTGAGAACATGACTTTGGATGTTTGCAGCGCTCCCGGGCGGCCCTTCAGAGGTACCTCTTCTACTGTAATCGCTACATGAACCACATGCAAAGCCTGCGCTTCGAGCACAAGCTGTACGCTCAGGTCAAGCAGAAGATGGAGGAGATGCAGCAGCACAACATGTCGTGGATCGAGGTGCAGTTCCTGAAGAAGGCCGTGGACGTGCTGTGTCAATGCCGCTCTACACTCATGTTCACCTATGTCTTTGCCTTCTACCTCAAGAAGAACAACCAGTCCATTATTTTTGAGGTAACTCTTAAGTGCGCTGCACATGATTTATATTATTTTGTTCAAATTGTTAAGTAAATCATGTATTTTATCATTTTTATTGCTGAACCCACGAACCTCTTGTTGACATCTGTTTTTAAAGTTATGCCCGCATATTTGATCATTAACCGGTTTAACACTCGGGGAAATGAGGATAGTTAAATTGTGTGAATTGGTCACAATTTAATTTGATTAATCCAGAAATTTGCCGCCCAAGATATAAATGATGTACCTTGTTTTTCAGAACAACCAGGCTGATTTGGAGAATGCCACTGAGGTGCTGTCTGGCTATTTAGAGCGTGACATCTCCCAGGATTCTCTGCAGGACATCAAGCAGAAAGTGCAAGATAAGTACAGGTTAGTGTTGATGTTTGAGCCTCTGCAGAGGACAGAGGAGCTAATGTAAATGAACCTTATGTTGGTGTGCAGATACTGCGAGAGCAGACGGAGAGTTCTGCTGCAGCATGTCCATGAAGGCTATGAGAAGGACCTGTGGGAATACATTGAGGATTGAGGACACGTCCCCATGCAACAGACTCTTGATTATCTTGACAAACTAGAGCGCTGATGCAATTAACCAGGCAGCACAGGCCTTCTGCCTCTCCTCTGACAAACCAATCACTTTTGCATTGTTTTCCTGGATTTGTTTAACAAAATCTTCAAAGTAAATTCTACATTTGAACACCCTGCAATTTTGCAAGTTCTCCCACTTAAAATTTACGGAGGGGTCTGACATTTTCATCATAAGTGCATTTCTCCTGTGAGAGACTGAATCTTTTAAAAAGAAAATCCAGAAATCACCATGTATTTTCTTTAAAATGTATTTGTATGTTATTGCTGCAAATAAGTATTTTAACACCTGAGAAAATCAGTGTTAATATTTGGTACAGAAGTCTTTGTTTACAATTAGAGGGCAAACATTTCCTGTAGTTCTTGCCCAGGTTTGCGCACACTGCAGTAGGAATTTTGGCCCACTCCTCCACACAGATCTTCTCCAGATCTGTCAGGTTTCAGAGCTGTCGCTGAGCAACAGAGTTTCAGCTCCCTCCAGAGATTTTCTATTGGATTTAGGACTGGAGACGGGCTAGGCCGCTCCAGAACCGTGATAACTCTTTGGTTATCCTGACTGTGTGCCTCGGATCATAGTCATGTTGGAAGGCCCAGCCACGACCAATCTTCAATGCTCTGACTTAAGGAAGCATGTTGTTGCCCAAAATTTTGCAGTACATCCCCCATTTTTTTCTCTCCTAAATACAGTGCAGTCGTCCTGGCCCCTGTGCAGAAAAGCACCCCCAAAAGCATGTGTTTGGATAGGTGTCTTTATGTAGCTAACAAGCTCAAACAGGTGCTAATAATTTAGATTAATAAGCGGAGTATAGATGGACTTTTTAAAGGCATTTGAGAGCCAGAATTCTTGCTGATTGGCAGGTGTTAAACTATTTATATGCCGCAATAACATTCAAATTATTTAAAAATCATGCAATGTGATTTCTGGATTTTCTTTTTTAGATTCTGTCTTTCACAGTGAAAATGCACTTGCGATGAACATTTCAGGCCCCTCCATAATTGTGAGAGAACTTGCAAAATCTCAAGGTGTTAAAAAACTTACTTTCCTCACTGTATTAAAATAAAAAGGTAGAATAATAAAAGAAAGTGTACCACAGTATTGTTAGCTGCAGAGTGGAGTCATGAGAAAGCAGGGTAACATCTCCAAATACATCAGTTTGGCTTGTATTGTAACACCTCCCTGATCTCCTTTTGTTTTTGCTTGTGAATCTTTGTTTTTTGATTTTGACTTAGTTTTCCCATTAGTGTGACATGTTTTCAACAGCTTTAATCGTCCTGGCCATGTCTGCAGTGTGTTGGCTCTGTTTGGGTGCCTGAATGTTGAGGTTGATGAAGGGGCAAAGACATTTCAGGGTGAGAAGAAACTACAAAAGAACAAAATAGTGTATTTTTCAATTTGTAAATAGTCCTTATGCATGGAGTCAAAGAGCAAGGGCGGCACGCGTTTGCATAATTTGAAATATTTATTTTGAAAGATGTACTTTTGCCATTTTGGTTGAGGGTTCTTTGGTAAAAAATAAACAAACATTGTAATACCATTCTAGCAGTGGCGTGCGGTGAGGGCAATGCCGGCAATCAGTGATTGACCAATAACATTTAAAATTACCATGTGTCCCAACTATATATGAATTGTTCTAAAATATATCCAAATAAGACCATTTTCCCCTCACTTCTACTGCTGAAGCTTGGCTGAACTCTCGATGTCTATTTGTGGCCGCTACAGGCCGCTGGGCATTACTGCGCGGGAAGCATGATTCTTATTTTTCCGCAGCTGCACAGTTTCTAACTGTTCAGAGTTCATGCTCCGCTCTAACGTGAGCAGCTTCTTTTAAAGGTCTGTAAATGGGCGGACCACACGGCCTCAAACCCTTGGATCAATGGTCAAACCACACTGGATAAACTTGTGTGGGAATCTTGGATGTTCGCAGGTTTTGCCCGAACTGCGCATGTGGAGCGAAGTGAAGCAACAGCAGCACCAAGTTTTAACAAGTTACTTTAAATATCTTTTTGAGACAAGTCTTTGTATCTAAGGCTCTGGTCACATTTCTAATGATTACATGTTAGTTAGAAATACAAGCAGTCATTTTAACTACTCGCTAATTTGTGTAATTAATTGGTCGGGAAGTCTGATTGGATTAAATAAGCGAGCACAGATATGGAAGTTTGGCTCAGTTGGATCGTTCTTTGCCCTGAAATTCATGTGGGAGGCTGGGGTTCAAAGCCTCATTTGTCATATTCCTTTTTTGGTTTTTTTACACTTCTGTATTATCCACTAAATATTGAACACCCCAAGTCTGCTTGCCCATCCATAAATGTCACCGCACGCTACTGCATTCTAGCACTACTCTGTCCCAAGCCCTGACCCAAAAAGGCCAGTGAGGAGAATTTTCCTTGTTGCCAAATTATCAGGATATTCTCAGTTTAGTTGGTTAGATGTCATGAAAATCTATTGTACAAGTGGAGAAAAGGACTCCAGCTAAAGCTATTCTAATCCTTTGTTTCCCTCTTAGTTGTTTTTAAAGGTGTTTAACATTCAATATAACTATTATTTGCAAGAGCCAAACTGAGTGACATTCACTCCTTTTTTTATTATATAATTTTATTTTCCCCCAATGTGGCTTGAGAATGCATACTGAAGCCCGGCTTGCACCTTGAGGTGGCGATAGTAGTAGAATGTAAGGACAGCACATAAGTGCTGCATTAGAGTGGCTCTCTGTCAGACAGGCCTGCAGTGAGACTGACACATGCTTTATGGAGCTACATGGATGGATTTGTAAGGTCCTTCAGATAAGGAAAATGGGGCACACTTCTAAAGGTTCTAGGACTGTTTTATAACGCTGTTATGCTTTTGCATTAAAAAAAAATATTTTTTTTTTCAATAGTGAGGATGACACTGAAATGTCGGTGCCCCTCCAGGTTGTAAGTGGTACTCTGTTGTCAGGATTGTGGCATGTGAACGGTTGTAAAGGTCTGACGTTGTAAAAAAGTAGCCACTGATGCAGGTCTGCACCTGGCAGCTCGAGTGTCCACCATCTTTACCACATTCTTCTCCCAGTTTGGGAACTCTTTCCCAAATGCTTCTTATGTGTTCAAACGTATTATTTTATCCTAGCAAATTATAACTGTATTGTTTATTTGAATAAATGTTATAAGAAATATAATTTTGGGATTTATGTGTCTTATTAGAATGCACTTGTTTACCCTCGTCTCCTGACAATTATCATTATATAAATTTTTGGCACAATGTCAAGAGACTTAATTACTCAATAGTCCAACTGCAAAAAACAAAAAAAAATTGCTTTTTTTACACTGACATACTTGAGAGTAAATATAAAGGTTCCTTTCTCTTTGACCACTAGAGGGCGGCAAATGCCCAACAGAATTTGGACAGGAGAAAGTAGTGCGTGAAAAAAACATTTATTCAAAGTCCCATTGTATAAACCCCAATGCGAAAACTACAGTTTAGGCTATTCCATGTTTCCCCCTGCCATAATGGTTTGTCCCACTTTGCTTGTGCTCGCCATGGATCTATTATAAATTAAGTTGAAGTATGAAGGTTATTTGTGTTTTTATTACCAATGCTATGAAGGTTATTTTGTGTTTTATTACCCAACTTTTTATACTGAATTTATGTAATTGAATTTTTTGCATTTGAATTATGTGAACTGATTTAACATCCAATCCAAGTAAAAATATTAATTGAATATAAATGATTTTTTTTTTTTTTTAAATACAATGCTTTAATATTCAGTTTGTACTGTGTTTTAAATTTCAGTGTATGAAATGCAATGTTTTAAAATTCACTTTGTTAAAATACAGTTGCTTTTTTTTTAATTCAGTGCAAATAAATTCGGTGTAAAAACGTTCAGTCTCAAAACCAGACTGAAGCAATCGAGCTGATTGCTTCCCTATAATTAGTTTTTCCATTTCCATACCGTATGCTTTGCTTTTTAAGAAAGAAAATATACTTTTAAATGAATGGTTTAGATGTAGGGGTTATATGAATGTATATTTATATTCAGAAATGTATGTAGAACAAAACAAAAATTACGAGTTTCGGTTTAGCTTCCGGATAAATCCAGACAAAAGTAGTCGAGCTCCTGATCCCCATGAGCAGAGTCCTGCTACTTCATACCATCTGCTTTGCTTTTAAAATCAGGAAAATAATACTTTTTAAATGATGTTTTGAGTATGTGGTTTATATTTTTATATTTATGAATGTTTAGCTCAAAAGTACGTTACCCTGGAGCGCCCTCTTGTGGCTTGTAAGCGAAAAGTGAAGGTGGTAAGTGTGTTTGGAGCTCGCGCTTCCACTGCAGATCGCTGCGTAATCAGGCCTGTTCCTCCACCTCTCCAGGCAGTGCCCCGGTGCAGTGTGGAGCCAAAGCCACTGACAGGAGACAGGCTGTGCGTGTGGGTTTGTAGAAACGTTCGTCATGCTTGTCTTGCCGTGGCTTTTCCCCGTTCAGATCGCACAGCTCGTGGACACTTTGAACACAAGCATTTTTCTTATGCATTTTGAAACCTACACAACATGCACCTCCGTGTGACCTTATCACACGTCAACACTTTGAGCCAGTAGGCAACTCTGGAGAAATACTTTGTTGAACTTTGTGAATGAGTGCGATGTGAGTGGTGGGCGTGGCTCCAGGCACCGTGACGTACAGCCTACAAAGGTCAATTTCTTCATAAATTGGTCACTTTGTTCATACATTGGGTAATTTTGGGTCGGTTTATATCCATACAAGTGCTTGTGTACAAAGTTTGCAATGCTTAGGAACAAAAAACACGGCCAGCAAGTAATGAGATTTTCGCCATTCCACTTTAGCCTCAAAAGGCATCGGCAGGTAATGCTGCTGCGGCCATGATCTTAAAATGGTGTAAGAAAACGCGCACAGGGGGCGTGTGGCAAAAATGACATTTCTCAGTGCGGACCTCGCGGACGCGTCAAACGTCAACCAACTTTGTAACTAAACATTCACAAATATATTAATACAATTCAAAATATAAACCACATACTCAAAACATTATTTTTAAAGTATTATTTTCTCATGTTAAAAGCAAAGCAGAAGGTATGAAATAGCGGGACTCTGCTCATGGGGCTCATGGGAACACCGAATTAAAAAAACAGCAACTGAGGGCGGCAAATGCACAACAGAATTTGGACAGGAGAAAGTAATCCGTGAAAAAACATTTATTCAAAAACCTATTCTCTCGCCACAGTTTTACAAAACAGTATAAAAAATTTAAATAGCCTTTTACCGCCGAGGTTGTAAAGGTTCACAGTTAAAACACGCAGACAATCCTGAGGACTCACTTTGGACTTCAGCAGCTTTAGACAGGAAAGGGGAAACATCACCGCCTCTTCAGTACCAACGCAGTATAAAACACGTGAAATGTGTACAACAGTATAAAACATTTCAGACATGAGGCTGGTGTTTCAGAGAATCTCTTACTATACAGTAAATAAATGACCTCAACATGCAAGTCTAAGGTTTACTCAACACACACACACAAGATACACATTTCATTGGTAAAGGCACACTGTAGACATTTTGGTTGGTTAAAAAAAAAAGGAATAGTTTTAAATGTCCCAAAGAATCTTCTGGATTTGTCTGTAATTCACGTTTTCTTTTAAATTTGGCATTATTAAACTGCAGACTGTCTTAGACAAGCAGTAACTTGCATACACTCTACCACAAATAATCTCGTCAAGAGATAACAAAAAACATTTGTACAACTTCATTCGTAACGTCTTGAAAATTCAGTGTGGCAATGCATTTGAATAAAGGATTAGGGCTGTCCAGTATATTGTATCATGCCCTATCAGCCAGAGAAAACACAGACTGAAACTAATTATAAATCATAATCATTCATTAATCATTATTTAGACCTTCCTTATCCATTTGTTTAGTCCAATTTTAGTCTAATTTAATACGATTTGTGGCCCCTAGTCTGGGTCTGATATAGTCCTGGTTTGGTTCTGGCAGTACTTAAAATGCCTAATATTATTATTTTTGGTGGCACCTGATGAGGAAAAAGTAGTTGAATATTGTTTGATTAAGATTAGAACAGGTAGTTTTTTGAGTGTTAAAAGTAACTCTGCCAAAATGTTGTATTAAAACTCTCAAATATTGTTTTAGCAACATTCGTCTTATGATTTTAATATAACACTTCTGTATATGTGCAACCCTCGTCTCCACACAATCTAGTCCTCAATTTTAAGCCAGCCCTTTTTGTAGTCTATGAGCAGCTCCAGGTAGTACTTCCACTCGGGCTCGCTGTCATAACGCACTTCAAACACGGTTTTCAGAGGGTTGGGGTGGGCCTTGTGAATTTGGAGCACCTCTCCTTTATACCACACTTCAGACTTGTCATCCTCCTCATACAGATGCTGAATCCTCTTCCCCACCAGATCCGGATAGTACATCTTCATAGCTCTCCTCGCTCTCTGAACAGCAGAGCGCAACACCCAGCGTCTCCTGTAGTCAGCGCTGTGGCAGGCCGACAGGTAAGGGCAGTATTTGATTGTCAACATGGAGCGCAGTTTTCTCTTGGAGTAGAAGTTTAAAGGGCGTAAAGAGTTTGAGAAGGAGGTTCGTTTCCATCTGGCAACCTCGGCTGTCCTCACAAGTTCGCCGCTCGGCTCCTGGGTCGAATCGGTCCCAGATTGCCTTGTTTCTAAGTGCAATTTCTCGGAATCTAAAACCGGTCGATAGCTCAATCTTTTTCTGTCAAAAGTACGTCTCAATCGGAGGATGACCCCCGAACGCTTTTTGGATTTTTCCTGAAATTGTCTTGCTAAAGAAGGCTTAAAATTGGGTTGCATATTTGAATTCCCCCCCGTTGCATCCGCAGGCAGCTCCTCTGACACTAGAGGACACATCCATGAAGTGCCCGATCCATCAGATACAGCTGGTTGTTGGTCTGAATCAAGTATGGACTCTGTTTTGGAGCCATTTTGTTCTTCCTCATCTGACGAGCAATCGAGAAACATGAGTCTAGAACTTTTCTTAATGCGACTCCTCTTTAAAAGGGACTTGGATTGAAGCTCCTCAGAGTCATCGTGGGGTGATGGTGGTGGGACGGGTGAATTACTGCGGCTGCTTGGTCCAGCACAAGACTCATCGGCCTCAGCGTCAACTGAATTATCCATTTCTAATCCTGAAAGACAGTGAGGGCAGAAATGAGCCATGCCATTCAAAAAAATCAGATTGGAAAATAAGTTTCTTTTTTAAGTGTAGGTTAGTTTTTGGAAGCAGTGTGAACACGCTGGGGAATATTTCATGGTAGAAATCCTGCAGACGACATGACAGAATAGTGTGGCTGCATTTAAGGTTTTGTTACTAGATAACGGTCGTTTTAAAATAGTTCCTTCATCCCTCGTCTTCTAAAGGGTCCACCATGAAACTATTGTGGCGGCACCACCCGCTTGTAATGGATGGAGCCACCAATTTTACACACAGTCATTAGACTTATGAATCTTGTTTTTATTGCTCAAAAATATTTTGAAAAACATTCCTATGTTCTTACTGTTAGGTGATTTGCCTCTCCACAGATGTGACCTGTAATTCGCTCAGCCCTGTGCCATTTAAATCCCATGCATTATTATTCTCAACTTTAATGTTATACTATGGAACAGTCCAATTAATGCAACATCTCCATGGAAACAAGCAGGTGTCACATAATGCACCTTTAAATGTCTGTCTAATCCAACAGTTTTATATTCAGCAATTTTCTAAATGATAACCACATCAATCATGTGCCAAGGCATGAAAAATTAAATGCTTTCACCACCACCAAAGTGAGTCTACTCTATACCAATCCGAAGGAAAGACGGAAAAAGAATGGGTGAGGGAAAATGTTGAAATCATGTCCGGAACAGTGGCCGTCCAACAGAATCACATGATCTAGAGGTCAAGCCTCTTCCTTTAATGGGCCAGCAGCACAAGGAGGAAGCACTCACAGAATAGACAAAGATCAACAACTTTAGAAAATACAGAACTGCTCATTCTCACATACACAGCCCGCCTTTGTAACATGATCTCAGATAATTCAAACTGAGTGTGAAGAAATGAGGGGAGCTGAGGTTCAGAGTCAGCAGTAAATCATGCTTGATTAGTTCAGCGCGTCATAGACTGCTGTGAAGAGGCTGAGAAGACAGAAGAAAAGCTCTGTGTACCTGGACTCTGCTTTGGACTTCACATGAGGTTGACTCTGGAACAAAATACATGTTTTCAAATAAAACTGAATCATCTACCATTTTAAAAGAGACGTTCCCATAAACCTCTCAAAACTATGGGTTTTATTTTTTCGCACATTGGTTAAGCTTCGTTTCAGGCACGTAGTTGTTTCACTAGAATCTCTCTTACACATCCCCACAGAAGCGGTCAGATAAACCTAAATTGATGTTACAACTAAAATATGTCTGGTATTTCACATGATGTTCTGACTGAGTGTGAGTCTCAGTCTCCTCTAGAGATTAAAGTTTCACTTTGTTTTTCTATGTATTCCCCATCAAGGTACCAAGTATCTTGAGCCTGAGCCGGGGTCAGAGTTCACAAACTATCCAATCTAATCACTAGCATTTGCATGGTCACACTGATGTAGACATCCGTTTCAAAAGGGACAAATTAAACATAAGATTTAGACTCCATTTTGCACACTTACTACAACAGATGGGAAATACTGACCAAAATGAGCGTCTCAATATTTATCAAATGACATAACAACATAGGTCAAGGAGTATGTGCAATTAAAACAGATTAACTTAAGACTGTGAAATGCTTATGACGATGTAGTGACTGACAGGCTCTTGATGTATCGCTCCTGTCTTCTTTGGTCTCTTATTTTGTGTTCAGTGGTGATCAAATGTGTTTGTATTGTTGGTGACGTCTTTTCTGTGTGTTAAAGCATGTGACCCCCTGTTCCGGGACAAATCTTTCCCATGGGAGGCAATAAAGGATTATCTTATCTTTGACTCAATTTAACACTTTTTACCCTTATTTGAAAGATTACACTACACATTTGTTCTACATTTATTTGTAATCGGCATGTAATTGCAACATTTTAAACTTGTGGCTACTGTGCCTTACGGTTCACATTCCAGTTTTGCAACATAGAGGTGGGCAATATATCGAAATTTAGATAATATCATGAATGTAATTTTGAAGATATGCAAAATTTGAATTTGAGAAGAATGTAAAAATGCAACAAAAAGAGCTGATTAAGAATAAAAATAAGTTATGTTGTAAACTTTCCACTAAGGCTAAAAAGTTATATTTCTGTACTTTTCTGGTTAACTAAACCTCAACTAATACATAATAAGACATGTTTTAACATCATATTTCTGTTGGACTGACATAATATCAATGTTATCGGGAACCTAAACATAGAGATATTAATTTAAGTCAATATTATACTACTCCAAAACAACCATTCCGATATTCTACATTTTTCAGTACATCTCCCACCTCTACATACTACTATTTGACTTACCTAGTTGTTTACAGACACAGGTGTAGTACAGCAGGTTGACCACGTCAGCGTAGACGCCCGGCAGGTGCTTGTAGGACATGAGCCTGCGGAGCCGAGAGGAGCAGGCGCGCTTGTTCATCTGGATGAGGGCCTTCTCTTCTGACAGCGTGGTGGGCCGTAGCTCCACCTTGTGCTCCTGCAGCACCTGGTCAATCAGCCCGTTATGTACTGAAGGGAACAGCACCTCCTTCACCACAAGCATTGGCAGAAAGATGGCGCCGGCTCGCATCACAAACGGGAAAGGGCACCGCTCATGACTGTACTCGGTGAGCCGCTGGGAGACCTGCTCTAGAGAGGACTTCATCTCCTCATTCAGGCATGCATTTCGGCCTATGGACCCCAACAAACAACTTACTTTCTGGTTTTTGCTGGGTGCAATGTGGCTGAGCTCCATCTGAGACAACCATGCTCTGAGCGTGTCTTCAGATGTAGCAGCAACAGATTTGGAGATAAGCTTGATGAGCGATTGGTGCAGTTCAAAAAAATTTTTGCGAATAGGCATCTGGAGTGGACTATTTGGCACAGTTGGCTGGGTATTTTGCTCTTCAGGAGACTTGGCTGGCTTTTGGACAGAGCGGAGAAGGTTGCCTTCAGGGAAAATTATGTTGTAGGTGGAGAGCTTGAGGCACTCGGGAGGAATGTTGAGGAAGTTGAATCTAGCTTCAAGATGTGGAGGAGTGGAGAGAGCTGGAGGAGGGCTGCGTGTGGGAGTACCTTCACTCTCCAACAACTTTTGGCCACATTCACCTCCAGGAGTCCTATGATCATCCCTATTGGAATAAAGATCTGATTCACATTGCTTCATTTCCAACATGGGGCCACTCTCAGGCTGATCGATTTCCTCTGGTTCTTTTTTAATGATTACAAGTTGCTCGGGATACTCTGATGTTTCTGAGCAACTGCTTTGGTCAGCCCTTTCTTTTTCTATTTTAGGTTCAGTACCCGCTTGATTTGGCTTAAGTTTCAGATCCAGAGGAGCCAACTTGGACATTGCAGTACATGTGTGTGGAGGCCCATCTGGGCATTCATGTTTTACCTCTAATGAGGGGTGCTGTGTCGTCTGTTGAATTTGACCTAGGTTCTCTTCTTTCTTAGTCACCATTACTTTTGGAGAATCAGACCAAACGTCTTTACAATAGCCAGCAGGTTCCTTGCACCCATGTAGAGGTTTTACATGTTTTGTGTCCACATCTTCTTTCACAGGTGGACTCTTTGACACAAAATCTTCAGAAATTGCAAACCTCTGTTTCACATTTTCATTTGACTGTTCAGTTCTGCCGTGATCTGAACTACCCTGGTGTAGAGAGCCCAACAGCAATCTTGACATCTGGAGGTACGCTTGGTAAGGAGCCAAGCTAAAGACATTATTAATCACAGGCATTTGAGGGGCGACATCAACACTTCTAACATCAGCATTTACTCGTTCAGTCTTTTGCCGCTTATTGTCATTTTCTACCACATACACATCATCATCGTCGTCGTCATGGATTTTTATAGGGGATGATAACGCTTTTCTCAGTAGCCCTTTATGTAAATAGGAAGGCTGAGGATTGGGAGATTTTTTTGTTAAAGATGGAAGAGGAGGACAGTAAAGGATTTTCTGTGAATGGGATTTGTTTGAAATAACGGCGTGTGTAGGAGACATTAGAGGGTGTTTAGGGTAAGGCCTTACATGATAGGCGGGATGTCTAGAGGGCCTCACATCCAGATCTAAGTGAGCTGGTGCGTGTATGGGAGGAGGCCCATGTATTCCTCCTCCTCGTGGTCCATTGTACACACTATTTTTCAGGGGGTTGTATCTGTTTTGTTTGCTAGAAGGTGCTCCAGCTGACTTTCCATTACATGTGGTAGGACTGGTTTGGTCCACATGTACAGATGTAGAGGAATGTTCAGTGTGTTGGCTAAATTTGTCCCTATAACCGGAGGCTAAAGTGGCAAACGGGCGATGCACATGGTTAGGGCTGGTGTCAGTGAAATCACAGTGCTCTGTGCCTGGATGCCTATTGTTGTGAATTGGACTAGTATTCACGTTTAACCTAGGGACAATATAACCTGGGTATTCAAATCCTTGTAAAAAGGCAGGATTTTGCATGGCTTCCCTTCTAGGAAGAGAAATTTCCCCATGCCGTGATGTGGCTACCACACACTGCTCTCCTGGGGGTTGTATAGGATGTTTTAAGACTACTGGGACTTCCTCTTTGTGCATGTAGTCTGTGTTTTTACTTTCTGTCCTTTTCTCTACCTCCATATTAGCAGGGGGATAGTAAAAAACTGGGTGCTGTACCGCTTGTCCATATTTGGAAATAGGAGAATTGTTGTGATAAATCATAGGCTCGTATGCCGTCTGGGAGGGGTACAGGCTGGGGTAGGCTCTGGGAGAGCACTGTAAACTGTGGCTCACTTCCTTCACTTTCATGGGGCTGTAGGTTTGATTGACCACAGCCGGCAGAGAGCGAGTCTGTCCAGGGTTGAAAATTGACACGCCCAAAGCGTCAGTGTGTCCCGGTCTGTGCTGCAGCAGTGGGTCTGAAGGTTCCCCAGTTTTCCAGGTGTGCTCATACACTCGATTAGGAGACCCACGCCCCATCACACAGCACAGGTCACTGCAGCAGGGGCTGTGTCTGTAAACTGCCTGGGGAACAGCCAGATACACCGGTCTGTCAGTGGAGACACTGTCACCTCCAGCATGGCCTCTTCTCACAATAACTGAGGCAGTGTTCTTAGGGCTACAAAGCACTGGACTTTTCGTGTACAACGTAAAGCCCTGTTTTGTGCTAGAGTTTGCATATCCAAGATGGCTCTCATTTGAACGGCTGTCTTTCCTATAAATGTGCTGTTTGTCCAAGCTAGAGACATGAGTCACAGGGCTTTGTCTATCAGGAACAGGGAATGCTACAATGTCTTTTCCCGGAGGTCTAAAAGAGAAATATGCTCCACTGTACTGATTTCCCATGAAGCTCGACATATTCTGAGGCTGGGACAGTCCAGTGGCAGGAGCCACATTTTGACTGTATGGCGGCATTCTTCTCCCAAACATCGGCTCAACAAGGGTTTCCACCGAATGGCTGCTCATCATGGACATCCAAAGAGACGAGGTCATATATTTTTATCTGAAATAGAAAAACATTTCGTTTTTACATTTTAGATTAATAGCCCAAGTCAACAATTCACATCATCTTACAGAAGTACACCTGTGAGATCATCTTTTGCATTAACTCTTCACATACCCAACAAGGCAGCACAAGTTTAACACAAATGCCAGTGGAGCTTCTGAACTTCCACAAAACGAGAGAATCACGTGATAATAAACCACAACCACTAAACCAGAGTGCGTGCAGTACTCACAACACCTCCTCAGACTCTGCACCGAGCATGTTCTCTCTGCGCAGAGGTACACGCACACACACGCGCACACATACACACACACACCACACACACGCGCGCACGCACACGCACCACACACCACACGCCACACACGCCACACACACGCACACGAACACACACACTTTCCTGATGCCCTGTGCTCTGAAATGCCGCCACACACGCGCTCCTCCTGAACGATGCGCAGTGGACTAACCAGCCCACACAGTGCCACACTAAGATATGACCGACCCAAAATTTGATTGTCACCATGAAAAAAAAAAAAAAAAGAAGTTTCCTGCCAGGCACTATTTTATCTAGCGAAGACGTGTTTGCTTATCGGACAGAGCAAGTATCATAAATACTTCCTGTGTGACGAGAGTTGGTTCAGATCATTGGAGATAGTATGTTATAACAGCCTTCAAAGTTAACGCGCCGATGTCATTGCCTGGCGTGAAAACCTAAAACACGGGGACAAACGAGCGCCCAGAGGCTGAAACAGAGGGTATTTCTGAGTATGTGAGAATCCTCCAGAGCAGCGCGAGTGCATTTAGTCAAAACACCTCGCCCTCGGACCAACACTCACCCACGGCTGCGCTGACGTGAAGGCACCGACGCACAAACTCCATAAAAGTGAACTTTGGAGAGGGCGCGCTCGTCTCTCCTCTGTCCTTTAGAAACATGACTCCACTGCACTGTCCTCGAAAGGTGCAGCTCCCCAAAAACCCTTTCCCGCTCTGCCCACGTTGGAGAAGAAGTCTGTGCACGAAGACAGACAAAAGGGTTAGGAGGATGGTTGGTCTGTGATCAGTGAAGGCGGGGCCTGCGCGCACATGTGATATGTGATCCATCCCCACACGAAACTCATGCTCGGCTCTGGGGCCAAACTGCCTTCTTTCTTTTCCTCATTCTTTTGTAGATGACTAAACACCCGCGGAACTCACTATCACATGGCCAATAAAACATCCCTGCTATTGTCATCCTGTGGGCATTTCAAGGTGCCTGCCAAATTGTCATACAAGGTCAACACATGACATACACTATCCATACTATTCTGAAATGCTTCAGATGTTTATCTAGTCAAAAGTGAAGATGAATAGGAATTTTGTACACATTAATTAAATACTGTACAGAACTGGCTGTGTTGTCCTAAAGTGGGACAGGCAAATTCCATTGTTTTGTATCAGACCTAAGAGTAAGGCCATGGTAAAGTAAAATGTATTTTTCCATATTCTTTACATCTCTGCATTGTCTACCCTTTCTACCCTGCACCAGTCATTTACCACTGTGCTCTGAAATATACTCTCCAATGTTTATTGTGTACAATGTGAGAAGAGCATCCAGCCAAACAAAAGTTAATATAGAAATCCCACTCTTTTCTCTATTTTAAGAGACCCACAAACCACCCACAACAGAATACAAATAATATATATTAATGTATTTATTTACGTATTATATACCCCTTGCAATACCTCCAATTGTATACCGTACCATATTATAGGTGTGCGATCCAAGATGGCGCCGCAGAAGGCCGCCCTGGCTTTTCGGTGCACAACTCCTACGTACCTAGTTCCAGTTTTTTTTAGCTTCTGATGCAGAATTAGCCCTTCTTTTGGCTAAAAAAGTGAGAAGCCGTAGACGAGGAAAACGTGCGGGGGTCCTCGTGCGTCTCTGTAGACGCGGCACTCGGACTTACCCAGAATTTTCCTTTCTAACGTTCGCTCACTCGACAACAAAAATGCTCTGCAGCATCTGGACTCCCCAGGAACCTATGCCAGGATCCTGTTTGTGGACTTCAGCTCTGCATTCAACACCATCCTCCCTGCTCTGCTCCAGGACAAGCTCGCCCAGCTCAACGTGCCCGACTCCACCTGCAGGTGGATCACTGACTTCCTGACGGATCGGAGGCAGTGCGTGCGGCTGGGGAGGGAAAATGTCTCAGACACTTGACTATCAGCACAGGAGCTCCACAGGGCTGTGTACTTTCTTCTCTGCTCTTCTCCCTGTACACAAACTGCTGCACACTCCAGCCTCCGTAAAATGTATCAAGTTTGGGGACGACACCACCCTCATCGGCTCATCTCGGAAGGGGATGAGTCTGTCTACAGGACGGAGTGGACCGGCTGGTGTCCTGGTGCAACGTAACAACCTGGAGATTCAACGCCAGAAGAGAATGATCGTGGACTTCAGGAAAGTCACAGCCCCAGCCCCCCTCATCATGACAGACTCCCCCATCACCACCATGGACTCCTTCCGCTTCCTCAGCACCACCATCACCCAGGACCTCAAGTGGGACCCACCATCAGCTCCCTCATCAAGAAGGCCCAGCAGAGGTGTACTTCCTGCGGCAGCTGAGGAAAGCCAAGCTGCCAGTGCAGATGCAGTGTGCAGTTCTACACGGCCATCATTGAGTCCATCCTCACCTCCTCCATCACCGTGTGGTACGCTGGAGCCACAGCCAGGGACAAACAGAGACTACAGCGCATTGTGCGCTCTGCTGAGAAGATGATCGCTGCAGACTTCCATCTCTGCAGGACCTGTACGTCTCCAGGGTCCTGGGACGAGCAGGTCGGATCACAGCTGACCCCTCTCACCCTGGACATGGTCTATATGAACCACTCCCCTCAGGCAGGAGGCTACGGTCCATCCGGACCAGAACCTCCCGTCACAAGAATAGTTTCTTTCCCTCTGCCGCTTGGACTCATGAACACTTCTTAAACACCTGCCACTTTAACTGAAACTATTCATCACTCACTGCACTGTCACTTTCTGCACTACAACTGTAAATTTAACAGTAATTCTCGTGTACATAGTAATGCCTATTTTATTTTTATTTTATATTATAGTCATTTGAAATTGTTTCTTAATGCATGCCCTTTTGTTTTCATATATGTTGTTTTTATTATTGATCAGTGTTTTATGTTATGTTTATGTTTGTGAATTTTGTTCATTGACAATGGCAATAAACCCCTTCTGATTCTGATTCTGATTATGGAAATAATTTGAAAAAAAAACAAAAAAAAAACCTGCATATTTACTAAATATTTAAGGACATTATCGTAAACAAACACGTATTTTCTGAAAATATTGCCATTAAATGCAATGATTATCTTAATAATAATAAAATACACAAATACACATTAAATAATTAAATGTATAGCTTAGATTGTCTAAAGTGTTGTATGTCACTGACATAACTTTTAACCTGTTGGTTAGATATATACTATTATATGTATAGTGCAGAATACAAATAAAACCCATTGTTGGGCTACTTGCCTATTAATTTACAATAATGAATAATTTAACATTTTTAACATTTGTTTTTTACAGTTTGAGAACCGTATTTGTTCTCTCCCAAGAGAGTCTTGTTCTCTGAGGTAGACTTCAGTTTGTGTTCCCTCATGTCCCACTATCACCTGCTCAACCTCCAGTTTCCATGGCATTATAGCACAAGGCCCCCAACACAGGGGGCACCCAGGGGTTCACCTGAGCTACAAGGCCCGGGGGCAAACCACCAGAGTCTGACTGTATCAATGTTTGTGAAAATGGTAGCCTATATACTGACAAAAAACACATGCGATTTTCAATACTTCAGGAAAACTTGGATATGAAAATATGTATTTGTAAATCAACACTTTGCTGCTGCCTGAAATATTGATTGGACAATGCAACATTAATCTAGTTTATAATTTAGCAATTTTCAGAAGTTAACACCATGATAATTTGCTATTGGAAGATTGGTGTTAGACATTTTCTGTAAATCTGGTGTAGCGTAAATAAACATCATGACCTTGACTTCTCAATTAATTTAATTGTTATTTATTTGGAATTTAAAGGATATTGAATTAATGTTGTTATGTGTGAGTTTATTTATTTATTCATTTATTGGAACCCCATTAGTCTTAACATAAGTAAAGACTACCTAGTTAACCAAACCCTAAAAATGCAAGTTTATGTAGGATATATTAAACACAAAAAAACACAAAACTTAGACTAAATGACATGTAGGATTTGTAACGACATTGACTTGCTTTAATATGTTTTGCTGGAATGGTCTGATCCTGCAGTGGCCTGAGTGGTTTTCATGAGCAAACTGGACTTTGAACAGACAAATAACCACATTTAATCCACTTTATGTTAGCAATTTTATGAATTATACATTTTAGTTTATGTTATTCTGGTTAAATTAGGCATTGGCGTTAAAAGTAAGTTCAACGTCAGCAAAAGTACATTTTGATGATCCTGGTTTTGTTAACGTCTGCGCCTAGTGTTTATATAGAAGCAGCAGCAGCATAGACTCACACGTGTGTACGGAGATGGAGAAAATACAAACATGGGAAAGACTTTAAGCAAGAAGACAAGATTATGAAAAATATAAAGAGGCTTGAAGTGATGATGCAGAGCCATCTCATCATCAGAACCAGAGGAGCTGGTCTGAGTGATAACGTAAGTCAAAATGCTATAATGAAAAAAAAAAGGGCAACATTTATGAGAACAAGTATAACATTCAACATGGTTACGGTCAAAGGTGGCGTTATTAGGTTCTATTATGTTATCTATCTTAATTAACATTTCTTGCAGTTGTAATTTTATAGCAATTTATAATCCAAGGAGAAAAAAACAGTTTGGCGGCCCCAATTAATCCTGTTTCGGGCCTGCCGTAGTAGGATGAGTTGTAGTTGCTCGTTGGTAGCCCTGGACTGCTGGCTCAAGCAGTCTGAGCAGTAGTTGATGCCGTAGCTCTGAGGGGTGAAACAGCGGTCATAGTAGAAACTGTAGCAAAGAAGTAGGAGCAGTGATCTCATATTTGTGGCCCAATTTGAATTGGTGAAGTCATATCAGGGGTACAAGAGTTAGTACCGAACATGTCAATGAGTTTAATTACTGAGAGAAGAGTTGGACTGCTAAAATAAAGTTAAGTGTCAAAAACACAGGTTTTGGTATAGAATAATGGGAGAGAGCTATACAGTACATGTCTCAAAACTAAGAAGATCATGATAAATAATCTGAAAATTGGAGTGTTAGGCCCATTATTCATAAACCAAAGGGTATATAATGTTGAGAGCAGCTTTTTCTGGAGAAACTGCTCAGGTTTTGTTAATGTTTCTGTGTCTTATCAATAAAGACTCTGTTTTGCATTGAAACTCTTCAAGTCTGGAGATCACTTATTTTTCCTCGAAAAACTGATTAATTAGTGGCTTAAACAGAACATAAACGGTTCATTGTTATTAAGGGCAGGAAAAAAGTAGGAGAAATTTAGCTTTTAGCTGGTGATAATTTGATTCTGACTTGGTTGTTTGGGAGTCAGAAGTGTGGTGGTGTGAGGAATGTGTTTGGCACTGGTTTGAGAAGACTTGGATTTGTCCTGGTCTTGTGTTGGTTAAATACTAGTCGGTCCCAGTTTAGGTCCAGTTTTACAATCCGTTTAGTCCCAATATAGTATAGTATATATAAGTGTAAGTGCCCCCTATGTTCCATGTTTGAGAAAAAGGTAGCATCTGCAGTCTCCTGATTTGAAGAAAAAAATATGTTATGTGCTATGAGTGATTGTGCGTGGGAGGGGTAAAGGAGATGCCAAGGTCTTCCATGGTGGTGCTCACATAACATGGTGTTTAGATCATTTGCGTGCACACATTTTGAACACTATGTGGATGATATTTGAACATTTGAAAATACGACATAAATGAGATTGTAGGTCCCATCAAAAATCATGATTTCTAAGGGGGTGCCATTAAAAGCCTCCCCCTGGCACTGCCCCTGGCAGATAATAACAGTCCCCAGTGATCAGTGGACTTGTTTACCACATTGTGAGTGAGAGTACGGCCGCTGAGTGCTTGTGACACAGGCGGATCTATGGGGAAGCTTTCTGATGAAACTTGTGTTCTCCCTGAGGCCAGCTCTGGAGGCAGCGCTTGCATCAGCTTTTCCCTGTATATCTGCTTAACAGATAGGTAAAAATAAACACTTGCACCTGCATAATTAAACTCAACACAACTGAGTAAATATTAGATGCTTTGTTTTTTCACATGCTAAATGCACCTATAGGTATTACTTGTTTAACAAAATTACAGACTATAAATCCTAAATGCTTCAATACCAATTTAATTGACCCACAGGCAAATACTGTTTCTCAGTTTAAGATGAGACAAAAATTCAAATATGTCTCAAAACATGTAAATTTGACACTAATATTATAAACAGGCGAAAGAATAGTTTAGAGTATTTTGTATCATATATTTTAGAATGCAAAATTGTACTAAAAGGGCACATATGATGAAAAATCAACTTTAATGAGCTCTTCTAAGATACTCCACCTCTGCCCTAAAGTAAAAGTTTTGGTTCCTCTACCCACTGTGAGTGAATCTACAAGTGACAAAAGCTTTATGTTGTCTATGTTGAAATTATCTGAACATGAATGATTGTTTTGTCCTTCCAATTACATTAACTGAAGACATTTACTCTTGAGACATTTACGAATACTTTACATGAGTAATATTATTTGCAGTAATGTTACTTTTACTGGTTACAATTGTTGCCTACTCTACCCACACCTGATTACTAAACCGTTTGGAATCCATTTTGCTTAACAAAATCTAAAACATTGATCTACTTGTTATAGTTCAGTTCTAAGTAATCACACTACTCTTATCATTTGCTGGTTTATTAACATTTAAGAATTCTTCATTTGGTTGAAAATCTTGTTTATTTTCAAGCCATGTGTAGTAGATTAGAAGGTTATTTGTTAGTCACACAGTGTAGTTTGTTTGGTTTGACAGCTTATGACTCCTCAGTGCTCAGGGCTACTCTCCTGGCTTGTGAAACGCTCCTGTGAGCTCACTGCCAAAAAAGCTCAGGCAGCCAATAGCAGCGTGACAGGTTACAGCTCATACACAGAGCCAGTCACATGTATTCCTCCACAACAGAAACACTGGCTGCTCTTTTGATAGTCAAATATCCCCTGCCTTCTGGATTTTATGACTGATAAATAACGATATATAATTCCATGTTGCAGGCAGAGCATATGGAGCAGTGCTGAGAGAATACTGTGGCTGAAGTGCAGTTTTTATAACAAGAAAATACTCTGATTGATGATTGACCAAAGGGTTAAAAGGACAACAACAAGCCTCTATAACAGCTATAAAACAGGGGACAAGTGACAATAAGAGTTCTGATAAGAAATTAGCTTGATAGCACTATATAAGTCTGTTAATACAGTCCAATTTACTAGAAAAACTATCTAAAAAATGAAATTAGTCAGTAAACAGCTATGCTGCCGGCATTAACTGTCCTGGGTGGTGGATGCTCTCATGCATTTAAATTAAATGGTAGAACACATTTCTGAACATAACTGAAGGCAACTGGATAAATGATGGTAAACATCTAAAAAGAAGAAAAACATTTACATTGTTTAAAAAAAAAGGAAGGAAACCAACTTTATTTTGCCAAAACTTGTAAACCCAGGCACACAGAAAATAATTCATACACACTATACATGGTCTGGGTGATAAGACAAAACATATTTTTCCCTTCTGTTGGTTGATGATTGTCTTATTAAAAATCAATATCAATTTCCTGAACATGTACACTCTACAACTTGAATTTTTGCCAATTAACACAAAAAAACAGAACTATGCTCCAAACCACATGCTTTCACAGAAGATTGAATGTAGACCTCTTAAAAAGACCAAAGTTGATCACTGACTATAAAAAAAATGACCGACTCTCGATCTCAACTAAAATTCCATTATTATATAGCTCTACCTCACAGTATCCTGATCCTGATACAGGAGGATCGCTGTGTCCAACACTGGTCTGGTTAGCTACAAAGTAACACAGACCAGGCGAGGATTAGAGCGGGACAATCATAAACATGTCGAATGAGCAACATGGCTTTCTTCACTTTTGACCTCTGATGCTGCCTGTTTGAACAGAGCTCTGAATAATGCGTCCACCATCAATAAGATAAGATAAAATGTGAGAGACCCTGTGCAGTCGTGCTCCACTGCCGCAGATAAAAAGGCCCAAATCATAAATCCTTAGAGCTGATCTGGTTGTACAATCTAAACCATGTGTGTCTATACCATGACGGTCCATGCCTATGACAGTGACAAACTCAAGGCTCTGAACTAAACAAGAAATGAGCAGACTTTTAGTTTCCATGGGAGTTATATATTTATAGAAACTAATTCAGAAAAAGGTACTTGAGGAGCAGCTCCGGGAAAAAAAAACAGAAGAAATTAAACAGCTTTTCCAACTCGGGGGAATTTGGTAGTTTTTGCCTTTCAAAAGTTTATGTTTTTATAGCCAAGTGATAGTAATACATTTACTATTTACCAATTTAAAAATCTATTTTTGTGTACACCACTAATATACTTAAGAGAATTTGTCTGCTCCATAGGTAACAAGATTAATTACCTGTAGTGGTTGTAGTAAAATCTAATACCTTAAGCCTGTTTGGCCTGATCCGTTTTATTGTCACAAACTGAACAACAGTAATATCAACCATCTTCATCCTGGGAACGTGGCTGTGTAGAATGCACCTTATTATTACAAGTTATTATTGAGTCGGCGTGTGTGCAATTCTGCACAGACGTCTTATGTTTGTCACAGTGTCATGTATTTTTGGGCTCATCTGGTTGATGAAGAATGTAATGTTTGATTGCAGAGACAATAGTTGGTACCTCTGCCATGGCCCCTTTACCTGCAACAGAGTAAAACATGTTTGTGAAAACAGTGCCTCAGTGCCTTGACAACAACATATGCCAACTTCACATTTGCATTTTATGTGAGTGTAGACTTGTCAGACCCTTCCTCTTTTTTCGTCCCTCTACTTCCTTATCCTGACTGTCTTTAGCCTAATGTAGCAATAAAATTTCCCTATGGTGGCTTGTGACCCCTTGTGGTTGGATTAGCATGTGGCATGAACATTAGGCTAGAAGGAATATAAAGTTGGTACTTTTCTTTGTCTCTCAAAATAGTCTGCCTATGTCAAAAGGAAGTGTCTAGGCAGCAAAAAAGTATCAGTACAAATCTAAGCAGAAGAAAAAACGGAAAAAACGGAAACCATGTTATCTACAATTACGGTTATCTATTGGCCTACTGCTATTGGAAGGGCGACTGTTCTTCCTGTTGTCAAACGAGTCATAGTAAACAAACTAATTCTTGCTATTAGGTGGGGACTTGTTTCTGCAGGTAAAATTCTCTTTCAATTTCTCAGGAAATAAAAAAAAAATAGACATTATTAAGAGGGGGGTGCACGGTGGCAGAGCGGTTAGAGCTCTCGCCTCACAAGAAGGAAATCATGGGTACGATTCCTGGGCGAACATTACATCACATGAGTTCTCTGGGTGGAGTCTGCATGTTCTCCCCGTGTTACTGTGGGTTCTCTCCAGGGTCTCCGGCTTCCTCCCACTGTCCAAAGACATGCATGTGTTAGGTAAATTGACCCTAGTGAATGAGTGTGAGAGTGAATGGTCGTCTGTGTGTCTATGTCTCTGTGTTAGCCCTGCGACGAGTTGGCCACTGTCCAGGGTGTACCCCGCCTAAGGCCCAAAGGTACTGGGATAGACTCCAGTCACCCGCGACCCCTAATGGGAACAAGCAGTAGAAAATGGATGGATGGATATTATTAAGAGTTTTAAGGATTTATGGGTTAACCAGCTATGGACTAACAAATAGAGTATGTTTATGATATGTTTTATGATAGATCACCATAGCTCATTAGCCGCATGAAGCTTTTGAACTTTTTGTCTTTGAAATGAAATTGGAATTTTCACAGAACCAGTAGCCTGTGCCCACTCTTGTGCTTTACCAGCCGGTCTACAGAGATAGTGTAGTTAGAATAGACTGCAGCAGGACATTGAACCAACCTTCATCTCCACACACTAGCTTCTTGGAGATACAAGGGATTTCTCTGTATCCAAATGTCTCAAGCTTGGATACATGCTCAGCAGTGATGGGGTGATTCCACATGGCTGTGTTCATGGCAGGGCAGAAGAGCAGAGGGCGGCTCATGTCCCATGCTCTCACGACACAGGTCTATGGGGAGTGTTAACGTTAAGCTTGCAATGAATACCTATTGTAAATGTATATTTACACTGTCATACCAACAAATTGTCACAAATCCCATTGGCAATTTTTGCAAGCGTATTGGCGTCCAAAGGAGCAATGATGAACAGGTGTGCCCAGCGCCTTAGCTCAATATGTAGCACAGGGTCAGACCGATGCGTCCACAGCTACAACAGAAACAAGTCAAGCAGCCCTACATTTCAGCATTTTTACATTTATTACTATCGCTATCCAGTTCTGTAAACGCAAACAGGGAACTGACCACAGACTACGTCACAAGTTCCAAATATATGCATATTATTTGTAACATTTCTTTAAATTAATTATTAAATGCATTTTTTTTATAGTTCACAAACAGCATTTGTTTTAATCATCAGAAATGCTTTACCTCCCATTCGTCTGAATCACTGTAGATTTTCACTGCAACATCTGCAGGGTTGTAAAAGTGCTTGGCGTGTTCTGTGGTGACCACTCTTACATCCACCTACAGAGAGAAATCTTTAAATCACCATATCTATCTATCTATCTATCTATCTATCTATATATATATAAGGCATACATCAGCCCATTATAGCACACTAATGAAATACTGCAACACGATCTGGTGTATTAAATGACTGACCAAGATTCTCTTGGATTAGGAGCAAATTTGTTTTAATTCATAATAAGAAAAGCATTGACATATCTCTTTTCAAAAAGATAACAAAATGTAGCTAATGTATCCTAAAATTATAACTCTATTACACTTGATAATACTATAATTATCCATGGGTTTCAAAATGACAAAAAATTAAGAGGCCAACAATTTTTTTGTTTTTATGGGAAGAAGTCCTCAGAATGTTGCATATTGAAAACCACAGCTACACCTAGTGGTAACATAAAAATCGCTACTATTAATAGTTACTACTATTACATACCTTAGTACTACTTGTACTACTACACTGCCATTAGGTACATGGGAAAGAAAAGCTGCGTATGTTTTGAATTACCCCTGACAGCTGGAGAAGCTCAGACACCAACAGAGGAAGTTTCAAGGCCGCCACACTCCCAGTCACACCGACGAGGACATTAAAAACTCCATTAGATGTATTTAAACTCGTTTGTGCACACGAAGAGGACTCATCTGCATGCATTTTATTTTCTGCCTCTACGTCGGCTTCTTCTTCTTTGACCACTTTCACCCAGCACTTCCGTAAATAAGGAAAGCAGCCAATCAGAACATAAGCTTCCTTCCACGCCGGGCACGAGCACGTAAGACGTAATTGAGGCGAGCGCGTACGTGCCATGGGTCAGTAGACTGTCGAGTATTCTGGAATTTACTTTTCCACCGTGGCCTGGGCGGTGAACAGAAAGACAAGAACCAACTTAATAATAATAATAAAGTAATAAATTGGGTGAAAAATGCCGCTCATGCCGCTCGTTTACTGGGCTCAGAGACACGAAGAGGTTTACCTGCGAGTGGAGCTGACAGACGCACAAGTGAGACCATAATATCGCTCTCTAATGTCTCTCTCTCTCTGTCTGCTTTGATTTGTATTGTACACATGAATTACTGATATTCATCCTGCGCTTATTTATTTAATTATTTCATTGATCTTGTGATTTTTAGAATTGTTACACGAGAACGTGTTAAGAAAGGTCTATTCTTTGTTGCAGAATATTGAAGTCCATGCAAATGAGAATGTACTCACATTTCGAGGTGAGCTGCATTGGTCATTATGAAATCATGTGTCATGTTCTTCCTGATAACAGTCTCTCTTTGTCAAGGCCAGGGGCATGGTGCAAAAGGACAAAACGAGTATGAGTTCAGCTTGGAATTCTTATGTCCCGTGAAGCCAGAGGTAGGTTTGGACGTAGAGCACATTACACAGTTACAAATCATCTCGTGAGGACCGATGTTTGTCCTGCACAGCCATTTAGACCTCTATCTCATTAGACCGCTATCTCTTGTCCCACTTATTTAGAGAATGCCACACTTTTTCATTGATGCCACTTCAATTGAATACAAAAGTGAGAGTTAGTTCACACTTGCACAAACACCACATTCAAATTGAGACTAACTGGGACTAAACCTGAATTAGATTAAGAATTTAATTCAGAAATTGTGTGTGTATATAAACTTAAAATTATATTGTGTTACAGAATTTATTATCTATAAACTTAAATTCACTTTATCCATCCCACGGTGTCCCATCAAACAGTACAACTTGTCCCACCCTTTCTACAATTTGAGGTGGTCACCCGAGAGTAACAGGTTTGACAAACATGAATGGGTTGAATGTGAGTTTTCTTGATGAAGGACTGTGTTGTTGGAAACATCAAAGCAGTACATGAGAAGAGGAGAGTAAGCTGATAAGGAAGACTACTTTACCCCTGCATTATCTTGAGATGTTTTGTGTCTACAATCAGCACAAATAACAAGAGAAGAGTGAAGAAACAACAAAAAGAAACAAAGTTGCACATTCACCACATCAGGACTCAAACAGGACTAAACCAGCTGTCAACGCATGCTAACTCACTACTACTTGCACGTCTGCTTTCCTGTCATATTTACATATATATTTTGTGTTATTATACTGCACCTATTCTTAACCCTGTGGGTCCCAAAGTAGGGCCGTGAGCGCCTGCTTGAGGGCCGCACAATCAGTAAATAACAATTAATTTAAGATGAGATTTGGCCCCAGGTGACTTTGCCCAGGAAAAAGTTGGGCTGTGGGGTCAAAAAGGTTAAGAACTCCTGATCCAATGAGCTAATTTTTGTGTGTTAAGGTGAAGCATAAATCGACGCAGAGGCAGGTGAACATCACAGTGCAGAAGCAGCAGCGTGGCTGGTGGAGTCGCCTCACTGCTCAAGAGCGGAGGCCTGTGTTTCTGGCTCCAGACTGTGACCGCTGGCTGGAAGAATCTGATGCCGAAATGGAGATTCAGGAGAAGGTAACAACACAAGTCTGTTGTGTTGATTTGTACATTTAAAGGTGCACTATGTAACTTTTCTGGTGGAGGGTTTGTCACCTGCTTGTCTCCATGGAGATTCTATTGCTTTGCATGGAATGTTCCACATTTTCTATGGAGACAAAGCTCATGGACATTTTCCACCAAAGTGTTATATGTAATAACCAACTAAAACTGCGACTGTAATGGAGCATGTTCCCACTAACCCAGAGCTTTCGAGCTTTATCTCGGCCAGTATGAAGACTGGAAATCTGCAGGATTTTTTTTTTGCTATTTTCTTGGTAATCATAATATGGAAACTGGGCTGTAAATGCATTCATCCCATGTTATACCAGTTATCATGCTATTACTGTTCACTTAATTACAAGCAATTTGTATTACACATTATTACAACTTCACAAGGAAGATGTAATAATTTGCAAGTATGTAGTCATTTTTGGCAGGTTCTTAACATTATATATTATTATAGGAGAGGAGGCCAAGGTCAAGACAACAACGTAACTGTGAGTATAGAAAGTTTATAAAGCAATGGTGATTTAGTAACACACATTTTTTATTTTTATTCTTTTCTTTCCTAGGGCGGCCAGACTTAAAAACAGGATTTCTTTTGATATATAATCTTGTGCAGTTTCTGGGCTTTTCATGGATATTTGTCAACATGAGTATGCGTGTGTTCTTAATTGGACAAGGTAACATGAATAAAATGGCTTAGGATCCCACTGTTGGCTTTGTGTTTGTTGCTGATAAACCTCTGTCCCTTTAGATTCTCTGTATGACACGTTTCACTCCATGGCAGATGTGATGTTCTTCTGTCAGATTCTGGCATCAGTGGAAGTCCTGAACGCAGCTTTTGGTGTGGTTAAAACGGGTGTCGTCCCTACCCTCATTCAGGTTAGCAGCTGTTGTCCTAGTTTGATGCCATCGTCTTACAATTGAATGTGCCTTGCAAACATGGCTAAATGTGTATCATTTACATTTCAGGTGGTTGGAAGAAACTTCATCCTCTTTATCATTTTTGGCAGCTTGGAGGCAATGCATAACAAACCGGTTGTGTTTTTTGTCTTCTTACTGTGGAGCTCAATTGAGATCTTCAGGTGTGAAAACAGAACTGTTAGTCAAAGGCCCTTTTTTGTTGTTGTTTTGTATGGCAATTACAACAGCTATGCAGAACTGCCTACACTTTCATCAATAGAGATGTTTTGCCAATATAAACTTGACAATGACAAAATACATACTTTACTCTATTGCTGATGACCGTTTTACTGCAGGTATCCGTTCTATATGCTTGCCTGTCTCAACACAGAGTGGAAGCCCCTGAGCTGGCTGCGATACACAGTCTGGATCCCACTGTATCCTTTGGGAGTGTTGGCGGAAGGTCAGATTTTATGCAATAGTTTGTATAAGTGTAGATCTATGCAAGTGTACATTTTGACTAAATCCCAGTTGTTTTTAGCTGTTGCTGTTATACAGTCCATCCCAATCTTTGACGAGACCAAACTCTTCAGTATAACATTGCCAAAATCCATTGGTACTTCGATCCGCTTTTCCCATTTCCTGCACATTTATCTAGTTCTCATGTTTTTTGGTGAGTTACATACAAATACAATTTAAAAATGTACCAATTTATGTACATGTGTAATTAATTGTTGATATTTATCTATGCATTTTGCTTGTCTGCAGGTCTTTTTATCAATTTTAAGCATCTATACAAGCAGAGGAGAAAGCGCTTTACTGTCAAAAAGAGGAAAGCACATTGACCATAACTCAATCATAACACTGTGATTAGTATCTGGAAATACCTGAATTCCAAACTTGTGAGGATTAATAAAGTATTTGTCTATCTAACTATGCTTTGTTTAAAAGAATCCTGTCAACAATGCAATGATTTCAAAGGCTCTAAACATGGACTTGTCCGGTAAGTTTGAGAACCTTTTCATGAAGTGATCATCAGTGGTACAGTATGTTGATGTGCAGGTCAGCTTCTAAAGGCATTTTTGTAACAAAGACATTTATTTTTGTAAAAATGTATCAACTGTTTTGAAAAAAATGTACAAGACATAAAAATATATATACACGTCTAATTTTACAGAGGGCCAACTGTAAGTCAGTTGGACATTTCATAACACATTACTTTAAATACATGAAAGTTCCAATCTCCTCTCACACATTGTTATTCAGCTGGAGAAGTCTGTGTGCATGGGGGCAATGTTGTGGTCGAAGGCGGCGTACTGAGAGTCTCCGGTGCTGGCCAGTTTGAGCTGCTTGGCTGCGTGTGAAAGCTGGAACGCGGCGTCGGGATGCGCGGAGTCTGGCAAAAGGGTGCACTCACGGTCCAACAGATCTGCCACTCCCTTAAGCAGCTCACAAAAACCAAATGCCAGGGCAGCTTTCCTCAGCCGATTCAACTCCTTACAAAGCAGATCAAACTTTTTATTTTTAAATCATCGGTAGAATGCCTATAGAATACCCATAAACACTTGTAAATAATTTACCTTATAGAAAGTTTGAGTTTTATCTGGTAATTTTCGGGCATTCCTCAAGATCTTCTGCACATCCGTCTAAATAGGGTACCAAAAACAAATATATTACAGTAAGGGTAATTCAAAGTATTCATAGTGACACTCATGTGTTGTGACTCTACCTGAAGTCCACTGGCTTTGATCCACACAGTGACATTTTGAGCATAACTGCGTTTAACCGGGGGCTGCACAGGAAACGGGCTCTTGCTGTCATCCTCTCCATATGGATTCTCAGGTGCTTCTGTTATTCAAAAGGAAAGGCAGCAACAGTTTTAAATGTTACAACAAAACGCCACTTCCTATATCAACAAAATATATACGGTAATAGGGGTGGGCAATATTGTCAAAAATGTATATATTGATATTATTATATACAAGTATAGTAACACTAATCAGATGATATTTTGTCATCCACCAGAATTGTGCTAAAATGTGTCTTGAGCTGTACTGGTTGAGGTTTAAGTATCAGACAAAGGAGGCAGGACAATAAAATTACCTATAAAAGTGCAGAAATATCACTTATTATAAATATTAGTTTTTTTTCTTCAATCAGCTCTTTTAGCAGCATTTTTATATTAGTGTTTTTGTATTATTATAAATTATATACCCAATATTCAAATTTTGCAAATCTTCAAAATTGCATTCACAATAATAACAATAATTAATTGTATTTCCCCCTCTACTTGTCCTTATAATACCATTAAAATAAGAGCCTGAGTTGCCATACTCCTCCTGGGTACATCAGATACAGACAGTTTGCCCATACTATGTAGTAATTACCTGAGATCGGTCCCAAGTGAGAAAACTTGCCCAGCCAAGGCAGCGACTCCGGACCGGGCTCAAACAGGGACATCATCAAGTTGGACTTCTTTTTACTGTCTGCCTGGGAGTACAGCATGCCAAACCACTCAGGCCTAAAACACACACCACAGTTATAAATGACAAAATAGTAAGAAACTACAAAATACATGACAACATACCCAAGTTGGACCAAAGCCACCATGCCCTCCACCTTCAGACTGCCGTGAAGGAGCACGCAGAAGTTTGGACTCTTGCCAGCCATTTGACTCGTTGAGGCCTCTTCCTCCAGCTCCTCTGTAGCTCCAGTGCTCACTTCATCCACATCTGCTTCAGGACAATAAGATGGGTCAATAAAAGAACTATAAACTTAGATTTTTGGCATCTTTAGTGTTATTTAGAAAGATAGCTTTTGTTGTCCCCGTAGTTGACAAATACTCACAAAAGACACAAAATACATACGATAAAAAAATGTTATGTCTGGTGCAACATCTTATTTCTCATCCTAAGTATTTTTTATCAGTTTTTGTGTAAAATAATTACATTTAATTAATGTAATTAATTAAATGACATTACCCCCTAAGGTAACTATCGGGCAAGTGTATATATGGCCCCAGGCATATTATTATTTTATACGTTCTTATTTTACATTTAGTTCCCTTCTTATCTAACCATCAAACGGTGGCTAAACTGTAAAATCCTCAACAGCAGCAGCTTTTTTCTCTACAGACTAATACAGTCTCAATGTATGTTGGCTCACTCTGGTTTACAACAATTCCTATAAACTGCATAATAGGTATTATTATGTTAATTATGTAGGATATTATACTCTAAATTGTGTCAATAAATATATTGGTGTGTAGAACTTAACCATAATGTGTAACATATGGTATTATAATGTGTCCACAGCCAAGCAGGTGAACACATATATGCACAAAGAATAACCAAATTACTTATATTTGGGCTGATAAGCACATGCAGAGGATTTGCCTAAAACAAACACAGTTGTGCTGATTATCTCAGAAAATCTCTTGACTCTTACCTTTGTTGACAGCAATAGGCAGAACCAGATGTCTGGACATAACAGGAGGACTGGCAATATCAGCAATTTCAACAAATCCCACTATCTCCAGATCTAAAAAAGATAGTAAATATTAAACTGAAATGTGCATATACCTTTGATGTCTTATTTTAATTCAAAACAGCACCTGAGCTGACAGTCCGTGGCATGGGTTCCACTTCTTCATCCACTATGATTGGCTCAGGGCGAGGGAACACCTGAACATCTGAGGACAGGTTCCCACAGTGAAGAACTGCGTGGAATGGAGAGTATGCGTAGTCTATCAGCTTTCTGTAAATACAAACCAAAACAAAGCTTTGTACCGACACAAATATGTCATCAACAAATACAGGCCAAACCGGAGGTTTACTATTCAATCATTTTACTAATATATAATTAACGGGTTAAGCAAAGTTAGGATCCTATCCACCATGAAACAAAATACAATATGAATTTTGACTTGCCATACCCAAACATGGCCTGGACACTCTTCATACAAAGCTGACCATCTACAGTAAAGATCTGCCCATCTCCTCCACTCAGATGCAGAAGCTCCTCCAAATTCTCCATGGCATCTGTCATTTGCAACTGCAATTACACACATATGTTAACTTAGTTGGATAGATTTGTGAAAAGTGTAAAAATATAGTACAGATTGAGATATAATGTTACCTCCTCTGCATTAGCAACACACATAATAAAGAGTTTAGTTGGAAAAGGGAATGGTAGGGGGAACTTTTTGTCATCCCCACGATGTTTCAAGGCTTGGAGGGAATAGCGGAGAGAGCCTTTTCCAATCCCCAGAGAACCATCAGTCACCAGCACCATCTGCAGGACATAAGGAGAATGAACATGGGCATGTCAACAAAAATGAGTAAATGACACTGCTTTTGACACATAATTCTATATGCTATAAAATGCAACTTAATATTTGGGACATTTTTTGTAAAATAAACATTTGATTGTACCCAGAATTTGACCCATTCTTCAAAGCCGCTGGGGTGACCTGTCAGGAGCAGATCCTGAGCTAGGCTTGGTCAGGAACTCAGTTTGCTTGTCGAGAGTGCTAACCACTCTACCACTGTGCCGCTTTAAGAATTATTGATGCATTCTTGAGTAATTCTACTGTCTTGTGTTCAATATTGAAGGTAAGGTGGGTGAAGTGTCTTGCCCAAGGACACAACAACAGTATGCACTAGTCACTAGTATCCCTGCGGTCTCCAATCAAGAGTACCGTAATAACAGGCCCAACCTCGCATAGCTTCTAAGATCTGACAAGATCGAGTATGGCTAAAATTGTTTAGTTACGGATGAAGCTACTGTGATTGTTGATGAAGTAATGACAATTCAGTTGAGATATTTATGCATTTTTTGATAGCTCAACAAACCTGACAAGGACAAGCACTGCCCCACTCTTGCTGAACAAGGTCGCTTACTCCACGAAGTGCTGACTCAAAACAAGTCTTATCATAATCTTCCAAATTGCACAGAGCATCCTACAAAGAAAAACATGGAAGAATTAATCATTTCTAAAGCACTTGCTCATATGATGGTTGGTCATCCTGTGTGCCCACCTGTAATGTATTGTAATCTCTGGTAAAAGGCACCAGGAGTTCCCATAAAGAAGAAAAAGCCATGAGTGCTGTAAACTCCAGGCGATAGTTAGATGCCATATGTTCAAAAAGCATATTGAGTCCGTGCACGGCTAAGCTCTTCCTCTGGTGCTCTTCAGTTCCCTCCTGCGCCACGGGCCGTGTCATGGACAGAGACACGTCCATCAGCACCACGGTGGGCATGTTTCTGGGCAATTTGGGTTCACGGCAAATTCAGCAATATATACAACAAAATGCCAACTTTCGCCCTAAGGAAGAAAACAAAACACATTCACGAATTATTTATTACACAGGCTACTGAACATTGAATAAAAACTTGGCGTTGCGGGATGTTGTAGCTCTTAACAAAGTAAAGTTGAATTCATGATGGTTTAATTTGTATACTTAGAAAATATCAAAGCTGTACGGTATACTATTAGACAACAAAAATACATTTACATGCCTTTGTGGACCTTTGTTTATCCAGTTCTTGTGTGAATGAACGCCGGAATTATGGTCCGAGTAGCAACACTTTGATGCTGTACATAGTTCCGAATTTACAAGTTCCTAGCAGCACTTCTTTCAAAATGTTAACTTGGCTCAATATTTCCATATAAAAATATTGATGATTATGATTAGTTTAGTTTGGTTAAAATCAGATTCATTTATGTTGGTTTTGTTTCGTGTTTCGGTTTAAAAACAACACTATTTTTCTTTTTCACCACGGGGGGCAGAGGCGAGCTGTTCAACTTCACATCTGCAAAGTACTACACGCCTAAAGGTAGGAGTTTTCAAAATGTTCTTGGCAAATTTTGATATTTAGTATTCAAAACCAAAAGAGTCGTAAAAATACTTCCTCTGCCGATCGAAATGCGTGGAAGGTGTTTTTCCAACCCAAAAACTGTTTGCTGCCTTGTCCATCTTTTTCAGTAAAATGATGAAGATACTTTAAATTTGCAGATAACAACAATGTACCTTCTGTTTTAGCCCTATATTGTAGTCTTTTGGGATTTTTGAGAACTACTGTGCAAAATAGTTGCCCATATTTTAATTTACAAGCATTCAACTTGTAGTTATGTGCTATACCCTACTATTGTAAAGTTGGTTGTTATATAATTCTTTGTTCATCCTCCTTTAGAGAGTCTGCTGGGAGCTGTGGTGTAAGAAGTTGTGGATTTACTATGTGCACTTCTCAAGCAAACAGGATGAAGTGGAAACCAAAGTGCTTTTTCTTTTATGCCATGTTCGTGTGTGTCTTTGGTGCTGGACCCAATGAAGTGATCACAGAGAATCCAAATAAAAGTCCAAATGAAGATGACACATCAATACAAGAACTACATCCCCCATCTGCTGAGACCACTGCCCAAACAACACGAGAAACCAATTTCCTACATGACCTGGACATACAGCTGGAAGATTCAACGACAAGTGCTCCTCAACCCACTACAGTTTTACACATGACTTTTAAAACTAGTGACACTTCAACTTTGGCACCTCCAACAACACAAACACCAAAAGCTATGGAGAGATTCCCTTTGGATCTGTTCTCACTTGAGGAGCGGAGGAGAGGCTGGGTGTTTTTACATGTCACTGGAATAATTTACATGTTTGTGTCGCTTGTAATACTTTCAGAAGAGTTCTTTGTCCCTGCACTTGGAGTTATTACAGATGTTTTTGGCTTATCTAGTAGTGTGGCAGGAGCAACCATCATGGCAGCAGCTTGTTCCACTCCCAGATTCTTTGCTTTCTTAATTGGAGTGTTCCTGACAGGGGCAAAACCGGGGATCGACACTATTATGGGCTCAGCTGTCTTCAACATTTTATTTGTGATTGGAATGTGTGCACTGTTTTCCCGAGAGATGCTCCACTTGAGCTGGTGGCCCCTCTTCCGAGACGTGTCCTTCTACATACTAAACCTGGTCTTGCTCATCATCTTCTTTTTGGACCATGTGATCGTGTGGTGGGAGAGCCTGATGCTGGTGGTGGGCTACTGTCTGTACGTGGTCTTCATGAAGTACAATGTGTGGATAGAGAGGTTTGTCAAGGGACTACTGCACAAACACAGAGGCACTGTTATTGCCATGAATGAACATGGAAAGGTGAGCGTACTATGAGAATTTGTCTAAAACACTTTCGCTCTTCAGGTTGTAAATGATCTATAACTTGTAGTATGTCTTTCAACTAAGTGAGTGCATTATCTCGATAATGATATTCAGACAACATTTTAACAATGCATCAAGAATATGCAAAAATATGCCTGTAAATGTCTTCAAGATTCAGCTCTTGAACAAAGCATTAATGGACCATAAAATTGACCACAAAATGGCATAAATATCACTTAATACCCTTGTTTGGCAGATTACACCAGACGTTTTTGTCTCTTTTCAAGGTCATTTTTAATCATTTAAATTACAAAAGTTATGCTCGATATTCAAATTTTGCATATCTCCAAAACAACTATTATAATTAGCAATTTTCTGACATATGTTCCACTTTCAACTATAACTTTCTGATTTTATTAGCTTGTTGCATTCACATATGCTAAAATGTTTTATCTCAATCAGTTTGTATTTGATATAGGTGCTAGTTGTATTTACAATAGTCGTTTCATGTCATAATAATACAAATCTAGTCTGAAAAGTTCAGCTAATAATGCTAAAGGTACATGAAAGTAAACTGTTATAACAAAAGTTTAAGTTCAAATCCCATTCATTATTTAGCAGGAAACAGCTGGAGACGGGTCAGACGAAGCCTCTAGAAATCACAACGGCAGCCATAAAGACGCCAGACATTCTAACTCTCACCAGGAAGACCCTGGTGAGTCCAGACTGGAGGTGGGAGAGGAGAATCAGCCTCTGTCCCTGAAGTGGCCTGGGACACGATGTGGCAGAGTGGTTTACCTGCTTCGGCTGCCTGCTCTGCTCCCGCTGTGGATCACTCTGCCTGACGTCCGCAAACAGGTGCCAACACAAGTCAACCTGCTGTCAGCTTCGTTTCACTGACTATGTCTACATGCAAAATGTTATTAATATTTGATTTCTGAACCTATAAGATTATTAAAATGGCATGCAAACCTCAAAATTGAATGTGCGTAATCAGTGGGACCATGATCAGAAAGCAGATGTATTTGCTGTTTACATATAATTTTTATAACCTTATAACTAGTTTTGTCATCAAAAACATACCTTAAGTTGTGTTTTTTCCCCCCATTGAAACATGTTTTAGTAAACCAACACAGTTTTGCTAGCTCAATATGCTCTTCCATCTGTTGATGTCATGAAGCAGTGCCTCCATTCCCAAAAAATGTTCCTCTGTGGTTTGAGTCCATACACCTTCACTGGATCATTGCCTTCAATATTAAGAGACGCATGTCTTGCTAATAACTAGCAGTTTTTGTCTTTGCCTTATTTAAGGAGCTTCATTCCAGTCCATGTCCATCTTTTAAATGTACAAAAGTGAATTTCTTTCACCTGTTTCCATAATTATGCATTAACCTATAAACATGAAATATCAACATTCACTTTTAATTTTTTTTTTTTTTTTTAGGAATCCGGAAAGTTTGCTTGTTATCACACTACTGGGGTCGCTGTTGTGGATGAAGATCTCCTTGTACCTGATAGTGTGGTGGGCACATAAGGTCAGCGCCTCATAACAATATTTGTAATAGGGGTGGGTAATATTGATAAGAATGAATATCTCTATGTTTTTTTTAGAGTATCCCAAAAACAATAGATCAATAAAAATCAATAAAGGTGAAAAACTTTTTAAACAATGTCACTATTAATTTCTTGAAATTTAGTTAAACAGATTACTCAAGCTTCAGTGGTTGGCCTTTGAAAGACCAATGAATTAACCAACTAACAAGACAAAATCAAGCAGATGTTGGACCTATGTAACCGAACCAAATGCAAGACCAGTGAGCCGGCTCGCCTCTCCACAGATTTACCCTGTAACATGGCCTCGCCCACGTGCTTGTCTCCACAGATATAGATGTGTTTAAATACTGTGGAATATTCAAGACAGAGCAATTAACATCTCTATATAACGTCTCCATTTCTTAGGTGGCAGAGACAGTTTTCGTCCCAGAGCGCGTCATGGAGCAGCTGTGTGCACAAGTGAACCTGCCTGTCCTCATCACCGCTCTGATCGTCGCTCGCAGAGGTCTGGGCGACATGGCCACCTCCGTCGCTTTAGGGAGTAACATCTGTGAAATTACTCTGGGGTAAGAATATTTCAATGAAAAAAAATATAACGTGCATGCTGGTTTTTTTTTACAGAAGTCCTACATATCGGGCTAGTTTATGTTTTAATGAAAGATTATTTGCATCTTATAGTAGCGACGCTTTGTTGGAACAGTGGCAATGTTTAATTCAACACTCATTTACCAGGGCCTGAGAACATCACAATGGTTTGTTAAGATTGCAATTATTTACGTGATAGAATGTCCTAATTGCAATACTTACTTACTTATACTACAAAATAATGTTTTTCTTCTAGAATTGTACAGCCTTTTACAAAATGCGTAGGCTGCATTTGTTCTTTTATTCAACAACGTTATGAACACATTTTGTAATAGCTGAACAATTTGATCTCTATAATGCATAAAATCTATAAAGACAGTGTTTGGGACAGAGTTGAACATGAGAAGGCTGAGCTTAAACATTCTAAACGATTATACCGTATTGATTTTTTTATGGCAAAGCTAAATTTTGAAGTTTAATTGGCTCATCCTTTTCTTTTTCGTCAGACTCCCTTTGTCTTGGCTGGTCTTCTCTGCTGTCCGTGGGTGGGCTCTCTTGGACATCAGCAGCACTGGACTTACCTGTTTTGTCTCATTATTTTTCTTAGCGCTCCTTATTTTAATAATTTCTTTTGCCTCTTGTAAGCTTAAGATCAAAAGGATGCTGGGATTCACCATAGTGCTGCTTTACTGCCTCACATTTCTATTGAGTGTGATGCTTAAAGACCATGACATTTTTAGGGCGTATTGTCAGGGGCTAAATGCTTGAAATTGGACTGTTTCATATTGGATTTAGCACATTTTCTAAAACCTTGCTCAGAGCTGTCTCCATCTTCATGTATTTCAAGACTCTTATCAAATCACTTAAATTCTGGCATTGTTACACAGAACTTTGGCCAATATCTTTTTGTACTCCTATAGAAAGGCACAAAGGACAAATGATGCTGTGGATATTGAAGCCTAATGGAATATTGATGAGCATTCAAACAAAAATCAGTGCCTTATGTTTTCACATGTACATGAATAAAACAGAAAACATTTATTGAAAGTGAGCTAATATACAATAATATTTTCTTAATATTTGTATATGATAAAAATATACTTTAGATTAGTCAGTGAAGGTACTTTTGTTTGCTTCATGATAAATTTACACCACGGCACTGTAACCATAAACTGTTTGTAAATAGGGATTCCACAATATCAAATTTTAGTGTTACGATGGTTATGAGAAGAAACATCTCGATTTTACAATTATTCACTCACGATTTTTGAAACCATGACCAAACAACAAGGACATCCTTAATTTACATTAATTTGCATTGTTGTAATAGATCCCCCTTCCTCAGGCTTTATGAACTTTCTGAATGATGAAGTAAAGTTAATGTGACGTGACAAAGATTAAAAAAGCACTTACAAATTTAATTTAAATTATTATTTTTACTTCTTAAATTGTCACAATGAAATACAAAGAATAATCACAATTATGATTAAACTAATTATCTCGACATTCTTAGTTGTAAAACAGTGAACAGTACAGCAGTTACTTGCTTTCTATAATTACTTCTATTTTTGTATTTTGTATAGTTCCAATGTATTTTTGATTATGATAAATCATATTCCTTATCTGCCCATAATATTAGTGATTTATTATGAAAATTACACATCAACAATGTTTTTGACCATTTTAATTATTATTATCAATTTGCTTTGTCAGAATATAATATTAAGTTCCCTAAACAAAAATAAAAATTGTCTTGAATGTATGATAATTGCAGCTTTTATAATGTATGTGTACATTACAATTTGTATGAATACATTTTATTTCTAACATTGTCTGTGTAATTTCATTGCTGTTTTCTGTTCAATAGCCTTTAAATGAGATATTATTGAGCCGGTATCATGATAAAGGGAGAGTAGAACTATACCCATAATCCTCTTAGCACTCTCAGATAGGCTATTAGGAGTTCTGCTGATCCATTGTCAAGACCGCTGTGTCCTACATTCTATGGACTGTGGAAACACTCCAGACACTGGTGTAAAAATGCAGTCTTTTACTTATCTTTGTGGTGAGTATATGTCTCAAATTGTCTGTCATTTGTATGTTGTGGTTGTGTTATTGACATGTATTTAAATGTGTTTTGAGTCCGTTCACAGCTAAAGCCAGTGTGACATGACTGCCCAGACTGTCCGTGGTTCACCTGAGCACAGAGCTGCCTTTGCCCCCCGCGTGTGTCGTGTTTTGGACGGTCTGCTGTAGGTCTCCACAGACATGTTCTGCAGCCGGAGGAAGCGTCTCCAGCTCAGCCGCGTGCTCTTCCTCCTCTCAGGGGTCTGTCTGTGCACTCTCTACCAGCTGACCATCAGTGCCAGACTTCACCCGGCCGTCCCACTGCCTCAGACAGGACCGGACTTTGGACAGGGGTCCGCAGAAGGGCCTGAGGAGAACTCAACGGAGGATCCCATTTCACACGTGACAGAGGCTGAACAAACTGAGCAGACGGCAGTGCAGACAGACTTAGAGCCACAGACACCAACAGAGAAACTAACCATAACACAGTCTCCTGCAGCAGCACCACCTACTACTAACAAGACTCTTGTCCACTGTATCTTTGTGGCCCCAGAGCCGCCTCCTGTGACCCCCACCCCCCTCCCGGCCCCCCCTGATGTCCCCACCAGTCCCGCGCCTCCTGGAGATGCCCCTCACATAAAGGGCGAGTACCCAGAGGACATCTTTAGCATCGAGGACCGGCGCAGAGGCTGGGTCGCCTTCCACATCCTGGGGATGATGTACATGTTTGTCTCACTGGCCATCGTCTGTGATGAGTTCTTTGTCCCTGCTCTGGGAGTTATCACTGATAAGTTGGCCATTTCTGATGATGTGGCCGGTGCCACTTTCATGGCAGCTGGGGGCTCCGCTCCAGAGCTCTTCACCTCACTCATCGGAGTGTTTATTGCTCACAGTAATGTGGGTATTGGAACCATTGTAGGCTCAGCTGTCTTCAACATTTTGTTTGTGATTGGAATGTGTGCACTGTTTTCCCGAGAGATGCTTCACTTGACCTGGTGGCCCCTCTTCAGAGACGTGTCCTTCTACATCTTAGACCTGGTCATGCTCATCATCTTCTTCTTGGACAATGTGATCATGTGGTGGGAGAGCGTGATGTTGGTGGTGGGCTACTGTCTGTACGTGATCTTTATGAAGTACAATGTGCAGATAGAGAGGTTTGTCAAGGGACTACTGCACAAACACAAGAATATTATCAGTATTATCGCTGTGGAGGAGCCAGAAAAGGTAAAAAAAAAAAAGAAAAAGAAAAACATGTTATTTGTTATACTGTTCAAAAGAATCAAGGGAAGCTGTGCTTTTGAAAATAATTCATGTTTATTATATGATCACAATTTATTTAATGTGGGGAGTTAAGCTCACAAAGCCATTCTGAAGCCATGTCATATGTGACTTCAGCTCAGAGTATGTCTGACTGACTGAGATTGCATTACCATGTGTTCTCAACACTTAGCATTCATTAGACTTTGGACAAACCAATTAATAACGTTCCATATTCCAGGTAAATGGTGAGGCTGCGGAGCAGGGGCCTCCAGTACTAGAGGACAAGAACCGCTTAAAGGTAATGATGATGATTTTCATGTCCCACATCCTTTATTATCTACATAATATTTCTGTTCTATTTTCTCACAGTTAAAGCCTGCTCTTCAGCGTGGAGGGAGCTCTGCATCCTTACACAACAGCACAATGAGAAACACCATTTTCCAGCTCATGATCCACACTTTGGATCCTCTGGGAGAAGGTAGGCGGTGCGTGATATAAGGTTAGCTCTATTGAGGCCTCTGTCCTTCTTATTGTCTCATAGATTAGCATGTGCACGTGTCCCATATAAGGCCGGCACTAAGACCAGATTGATATTAAGCAGATCATAAATACCTTTCTCTGCCACTGCACAGGTGCAACTGTAACTATTCATTTTCTCCTTTAGTAATCCAAAAACATTTCACTGTGTAACATGTATTATTTTGTCACCAAATCCAAACTTTTCCTCTTGTTTTTGAAGGTAAATTTAAGGATAAGGCAGAGATTTTGAATAATATGGCCAGCAAGAAAGCAGAAAGCAAACACCAAGACAAAAAAGAAGGTAATTTAAAAGTCAGTTATGTCAATTTGTAAAAACACAAAAAATAATTGCAGAAATGTGAACTTCTCCCATTGTTTTTTCAATTAAATCTGTCTGAGCTATCATTGTGGTTTATCTGCTTTTAGGCAGACTTCATGTGTTGCTTTTACTTTTAGTCTAATTGGTTATATTTCTATACTATCCAAAAATTTTACATTTGTAAAGTCAGTTCAAAATAATTTTACTCAAGTAAAGGTAAAAGAAATTACTCAAGTAAGAGTAAAAAAGTATTTGGGGAAATGATTACCCAAGTAAGAACAATTTTATTGTTACTGTTGTGGGTGTAACATCTAATTTATGATTTGAAGTGTAATTGGAAGGACAAAACTACAATTGATGGTCACAATTTTGTATTTTCAAAGGCTAGACACAAAAATGAGAAAAACTCAATCTTATCTGAAGGAGGAGTACAAGAAACACAAATGTTGTAAAATTGCCAACATAAAGCTTTTGTCATGTGTAGATTTAAAAACAGTGGGGGAATAAATCAAAACGTAACAGTACGGTTTCTTCAATAAAACATATTGCTCAAGTACGAGTAAAAGTATAGTGTCAGGAAGTTACTCCAAGAAGTACAATTTGTAAAATGTAAAACTATCCGCCTCTGATTGTAACATCTTCTTTTCTGCACTATTCAAAACAAGTCAATCCTCTGGCACGAGTCACATTTCTTTCACTTTATTATAGCATCAAGTGTTGCTACCTTGACTTCTCAACTGGAAAGGTTTTCAAATAAGAGTCAATATTTTAGGTTAGTGCACAGCAAATGTATAATATATGTAACTTGTATTTTTGACTGTGACTAAATCCTTTATCCTGCTAACCATACTAAAACATCATATTACCATTAGTCATCTTGCTCGATCTCATTTGAATTGAAAACATCTTGATTGCAATCTTTTATGATGCCATCTGTAAGCAGTATTTTTTATTCATACTGTATTAAGCCCTTTACAATCGTGTGCTTTTCTCAGACGGTGATCAGAAGCCTGAGCAGAGCAAAGAATCAGACCCGCCCAAAGCTCCAGACACTGAGAAGAAGGAGGAAGCTGACGACAAGAAGGTACTCTCCCAACACGCCCTGGTGGTTTACAACAAGAGCAGGAGTCAGTCTTTGGTCCCTTTATATGTAAGGCTCAGATTCCGGCTACGGTGTCCTCCACTCATATCGACATCCTTGAACGACAAAAAACTGTGCAGTCTTTCAAAGCTTTGTGATAAAGATGTGCGCCACAATTCAAACATCAGGGGATAAAAACGAAATGAAAGTTGCCCCATGCAATTTAAACTGATTCATCTTACATTTATTTGATCGCAGGTGTCTTTCTTGCTAAAAACATACATTGAAAAAAATGTATTGTTGACAGAGTAACCTGATATTCTTGCTCGTCTTCATGGATATGGATGCATACTAAGCAAATCTAAACAATAATCCTCAGTGTTCCCTCTATCGGAAAGGTTACACAGTGCACCTTTAAATGAACTTAATGTGTTATAAAAAAAATTTTAGCAAACGATCTGGGTCTATCATGTCAGGAGGGTGGTTCCAGTCAAGAATGCACTGATACCATTAATGGTTTTGGACAGCAGTGCCAAATCCAGAAAAAATAGCTGTGACGGGCATCTGCTCCTGAAATTTGATGTAATAACCAACACTATTTACTGACCATTGTTGGCTTAGAACATCTCATAATGGTTGACCAAAGCTTTTTGCTCAAAAAGTCGATAATTAAAAGGATAAATAACAGTTACACGACACATTTGGGGCAGATATCCACCAATATCACTGTAGAGACTAGCATTGCAAGAATAGCATTTATCTCCACAGTGATGTTGGTTGATATCCTTTGGTTTCAGACTGACGGGAAATATCACAACCATCATGCTGGGTAACTATGTACGTTAGGTTGGGTGTTGGTGTTTGATCATGTCCCAAAACGACCACACAAAGTTACATTACAGGCCACAAGTGCCAATATCAGTGGAGGTCACGGTTCCCTCCCCTGTGCTGGACGCCTCTGGAGCCTTGTAAGAGCGCTGTGCTCCGTTTCTCCTGCAGGACGATGTTCCTGCAGACAGCGGCTCTGAGGACTCGGATGACTCCAGCGACAGTGAAGAGAGCGAGAGTGAGAGTGGGGAGGACAGCGAGTCGAGTGAGGAGGAGGAGGAAGAAGAGGAGCCGCTGTCTTTGGAGTGGCCCGACACGAGGCGCAAACAGGCCACATACCTGTTCCTGCTGCCCATAGTGCTCCCTCTGTGGCTCACTGTGCCTGATGTTCGGAACCAGGTGAACAAGAGATTCATGGCAAAACAATTACAGTGTTATGTGTTATTTTTACATTATTTATTGTGCAGAAATCCAGAAAGTTCTTTGTGATGACATTTCTGGGGTCTATCATGTGGATTGCCATCTTCTCTTACCTTATGGTGTGGTGGGCCCATCAGGTAATACAAATGTACTGATGTTTGAGATAAACTGCACCTGTTGAATATCAATTGAAGGTGAATTATATGGGTTTATCCAATTATTCCCTGGTAATTGCTATTTAAGTTCTGACCCAATGGAACAAACTCTCCTACAATAGATTCAATCATTTGAACTTTTTACAGTTACAATTACATACTGTATATAGTTTTTCTGTTATCACGAGATATATATACTGTACATAATGAATTCTCAAAGGACCAAATAACTCTACAATTTATTATGTTTCTGGGGCTACACCTACTACTTTATCTTCTTTATTGTTTATTAGGGGAAGATATAAAAGTGACAATCTGACTAATATAGTAAACCCAATTTAATTTGAAAATTACTTGTTTTTTTGTAAAGCTCAACGTAAACCATGTTCAAACGTTAACCGTGCACAAACGTTAACCGTGCACAAACATTAACCGTGCACAAACATTAACCGTGCACAAACATTAACCGTGCAGGAAAAAAAAATGTGCGCCTACATGGACTGAAGGAGTTTTGGTTGAAATTGTTCTTGTTATAATATTTCCTTCTTACTCGGGAATAAGTAAAAAAATAAATAAAATAAAAAATAATAATCATTTTATATATGTATATATATTAAGGTTATACTTTTTCTTGAATGTGATAAGGATGGAAAATTGCGTTTACAATAGTTTTACTTTCAGTTTTGCCCAACAATAAAGCCAGTTTTTCCTCTGCTGTTGCCCGGTGTAGGTGGGTGAAACTATCGGTATCTCAGAGGAGATTATGGGGCTGACCATCTTGGCTGCGGGCACCTCCATCCCTGACCTTATCACCAGCGTCATTGTGGCTCGGAAAGGCCTGGGCGACATGGCTGTGTCCAGTTCTGTGGGCAGCAACATCTTCGACATCACTGTGGGGTCAGTATGGAAACAGCCCTCAATATAGTTTGGATCATAAAGCACAGCGGTTAGCACTCTCGCTTCACAGCAAGAAGATCCTGGGGTGGATTCCTGGGGCCTTTCTGTCTGGAGTTTGCATGTTCTCCTTATGTGTGTATGTTTCCCCTTCCACTAAAAACATGTACAATAGTGTGCTGGTGTATGAATGAATGTGTTGTGAGAGTGAATGCGGGACAACGGATGAAAATTAGCCCATGGCTACAATCCGGCATGTTTACAGCATGTATTTCATGTATGTTCATTAACATGCACTGTCCCGACCAAAATAATAATAATAATAATAATGTATTCCACATCATTATGGCAGTTTGTAAATTATTAGTATTATTTCAAGTATTAAAGATACACATTGAATTTTGATCTATTTGAAGAACATGCATTCTTACTATCAGCGGGGTGCTTCTCCATAGATCTGACCTGTAACTTGGCCTGGTGGCACCACCTGCTTGTAATGGCAGCAATAACATCTCCATTGCCGTTCAAACACAAGGAATCAAATTCCTTTACAAAATGTATGTAGGGGTCAAAATCAAACAATTATTGTTACTAATTATAGTTTTCAGGCATAAAAATTGCTTCCTGATTTGAAGGATTCTACATATCAACGGTCCTCTGTTGTCATAGCAATAGCGCAGTTCAAATACATTTTGCATGGAGAAAGGTCCTCACAAAATCCTTCAAATCAGGATCATTTGCCCGAAAAACATGAATAGACAGATTATTTAGTTTCTTACTGACATTGTCTCTCCTTAACTACTTCAACCATTGCCTTAAAAAAAAAAAAAAGGTCTATTTCGTTTTGTTAGTGAGTTGTTTTTTTCTCATAACCATATGAAATCACTTGTAAAATCAATTTGATTGCTTCTAGAACTAGGCTATTAACTGATATTTTCCGTCAGCAGCACGACTGCTCCTTCAAAGGTTTGGGTCTATAATAACTATAGGATATCTGTTGCAGACTTCCGGTCCCATGGCTGATGTACTCGTTTATACATGGATTTGCGCCGGTGGCTGTGAGCAGTAACGGGCTTTTCTCTGTGCCATTGTGCTGCTGTTCCTCATGCTCTTGTTTGTCATCATCTCCATCGCGTGGTGCAAGTGGAAGATGAACAAGCTGCTGGGCTTCACCATGTTCCTGCTCTACTTCATCTTCCTGGTGCTCAGTGTAATGCTGGAGGACCGCATCATCATCTGCCCTGTGTCCATCTGAGGCCCCGAACCGACAGCCAAATACTGTTCAGACACAGGTTCACCACAAGCTGATGCCTACGACCTTTTAGATCAGTACAACAGCCGTACCAAACAAGAGTATGTTTGGAATGCACACCCTCAAAGAGAATTTGTAGAGGTTGAATTTATAGACTCCACAGTTGGGTGATTACAGATAGCAGATATATTTGGGACTTTATATGTGTTACAAATATACATTGCTATATTTAAATAGAATATATGAACTATGAAACCTTATTCATGGGATTCCATTTTCTGATATAGCTAACATTTTGAGGACTTTTCACCTTAAAACAATAGGATATTTACTGTAGTTTTAGTTACTTTCTATGGCAATGTTCCTAATTTTTCATCATTCTGAAACTCAATAAAAAAAAAAAAAAAAAAAAAAAAAAAAAAAAAAAAAAAAAAATAGATAAATATGATTATTGTTTTGCAATAATATTTCAAACAGGGGGAAATGGATTTTATCTTTAATGAAAAACTTTTACAAATAAGTATTTGTGTTACAAGTGATAAATAATACTGCAGATACAACAAATATTGTAAACATGTAGACATCATGTTAGTCACAAAGTGGTCCACTGTCACTGAAGTGTGACAACTCCAGTTTATCCAGCATCAAGTCCATTGTACCTCCAGTTACACAGAAAACCTGAATCAGAACAAGACTGCAAACACCAAGTCAACATCAGTACGAGTGACTCTGAATCAGGGCATAACATGTGCACCCCTTCATATTTTCAGTGCAAAATACATGAATTGTCGACTTTTCACATATTTAATAAGAGGCTAAATGTTGTGTTTTGAGTGCTTAGTGTATAAGAGTGCACACATCCGAAACCGACATCACAGAAAAGACAAGTACAAACTTAGTGGATGGAATACTCTGTACAGACCACTACAGCATTAATAAATCATTTGTTTTATCAAAATAGTGTCTCCTTTATTTAAAACAATAAATACAGTTGGGATTTTGTTGATTGTACTTCGTCAAAAGAAATCTCCTTGGTGGTCCCTTAAAACTGTATGTATAACAGAATTCAAACTCTTCAGTATATATATTGCTTTCAAGTGGGAACAAGTAAATCACAACATGAATGCTTTCTGAAGTTAAAAACAAATCTATGTGTCCTGTCTGACAGAAAGGGGTTAAAGAATTTCTGTGTTTACATAAATGTATTTCATCTACAGTCTGTGCTGCAGCTGCTTATTAAAGTCACTTCATCATGGGTGCATAACATGAAACAGAAAAGCTATTAGAGCAAAGTGCGTCATGAAAACACAAGTTCAACCACAGTCTTCACAGGGTCGTCAGTACCAGGCAGGAATGCACTTTCTGCACATACCTGCTACAACTTTGACATAAACACAGTCTTAAAATAGACCGTTTAGTACCTGTACAAACATGGAATCATTACACTCCAATTTAAAGTCTTTTTTTGGATGTATTTACAGTCGCATGGCCCCGCGTGGCTCAGTGTACGTGCATGTGGCAGTGGCTGCACTTGTCCATTGGTCGTGTTGTGCTTTAGCGCTCTGAGCAGGTCCTGAGTTTTACAGCCCGGGCTCTCCAAAAGTCTTCCTGCACTCCATGACCCCCGCTCCTGGGGGCCGGTCACAGTTGTGCGTCAGCTTCACCTGGCCCGGCGTGAGCCGGTCATAAGCCAGTTTGTACTCTCTGTCGAAAGCATCTGCAGAAGGAGACAACAAGGAGAGAGCGGTCAGAAGGGTTTTGACTAGGGTTTTATCGACTATCAAGATAGATCAGATATTTTAGCAATCCCTCCAAAAAAGTGTTTGCTGGAATGATTGTAGGTAATTAATTAATATTAATTTTTTGACAATAAATATTATAAACTATTAAACCTGATATTGTAATTTCACATATCTATAAAACAAGAATTTCTATATTACCCATTATTTATACTACTGTATATCCCCAGCGTCTGATACTGACACACAACTTGAAGGATGTGAACTTACTGATGTTTATGTTGTTTCTTCCTAATGACACCAGAGCGAGGAACATTAGATCTCTGTACAAACTCCTGTTACAACAGAAAAAGAAATAAAACAAGAGTTTACTTAAATTAGTTTGTATTCACAGTTCCTGTGCTGTCCACCAATCGTTTCACCTCTGATTCAGTCTAGATAAATAATAATGTGTGTGTGTAAAATTGTGTTCTTGTTTTTGAAATGTTCCAACTCCAGAGAATGTCTTCGCGACAGTGAACTAGAGCTGATTCAACACATTTAGTGTAGTTGAAATTCCAAATTATTGATTTTGAAGGGTCTGTGTTTGAATCTGTTACTTGATTAATTTACATTTTACATTTTATATCAAAAAGAAAGAAAGAACAAATAGCTATGATATAAAAATATGTTGTTTATTTAATTCCATAAGACTGAAAAATGTGTGGCACTCATCAAAATGATTTCTATTCTATTATTTTATATTGTTAATGTTCAATAAAACTGAAGCAATGCAGTCTTTGCTTTGCTGCTGCTGTTTTAAGTGGAACAGTCCAATATGCTGGCTCTCTCACCTCTGCCGGCGGAAGCCCAGCTCAGGGCCCAGTAGTTGTAGGATCTGGCTCATTGGTTGGTACAAGTCGCTCTTCTTAATACTACGTACGATTCCCTGTAGCAGTTCCACAGTGAAGAGCTGGCCTTCTCCACACACACCAGAGCGCACCAGGGAGTTAGCGCCTAAAACACATTACATCGTGCTTAAGTTAGCTCTTGCACCGGTTTATTTGTGCTAACTCCAACACTTGGTTAACAGAAGCACTTTAAGAAATATCCCAATCAATTTGACAATTAATTCTTTAAACAGATGTCACAGTATAATCCTACGTTTGAGAAAGATTTTGCAAGCAACAATATCTCATTTTAATTATAAACTATACTGCAAAAAATTATAAACATGTGTATATGTCATCACACTGGACCAGACCCATAAACCCATAAAGTTGGACGTTACAATTTTTTCATTACATTCAGAAAGAAAACAATTGTAAATGCCCAATGTTTCTGCCGTGAAATAGTCACTTTTCTTTTGCATTGTGGCATCCCAGCTGTAACTCACAGTGTGTGTTCCAGAGGACATAACAGGGCTGCAGTGTGTCCTGATGAAGGGCCAGGTTGTCCCACATAATCCTCACGAGCACCTGCTTACTGTCCTCCGCCAAAAAGCTCTGGGGAACCTGAGGAGTACAAATAGATACATTTTAGAGCATTCTACAGTTACATAGACCCTACTCGGCTCCTGCCTCATTATTTCTAAACATTTGTAAACATTTCTTTAATGTATCTTCATAAAATGCTATGGCTGTTATTATATGCATTTTGACAATAAAAAGCCCATATATAGTCTCTCAGAAATGTACCTTAAATTGTGTTCTTGTCTGTTCTAGACCTGGTTTAGACCTGGTTTAGTCTAGATTTAGCCTGTTTTCACTCCAGCAAATTCACTACAGCATCGTTTTTTCCTAATACCAAAACTAAACTTGGACTAGATCAGGACTACACAAGGACTAGAACAGGACGAAACCAATTCCACATCAGGACTAACATTTAGAACCAAATAACAAGTGTGAACCCTTAGTTCCAGGTTCCGTCCCAGTTTTTATGTTGTGAGTAACACGTTTTAGAATTTGATCCCTTAATATTCTTTAGCTTTTCCATTTGAATTACAGATATCTTTCACATATGAAATCTCTACCTGATCGTCATGGACACAGTGCTGCGAGCCCAGGATGAGAGCGGGCAGGTTACTGGGCAGCTCTAGCCTCCTGAAGTACCACAGAAGGTTCCAGAAGACGATGGGGTGGTGGTCTACAACACCCGGGGAGGAGAGAGCCTGTTCCCCCTCGTTCACCAGCAGAGAGACTCTCCAGCTCTTTCCACAGAACCAGTGAACTCAGGTACGGCACGGTCACCAAGGACGGATGAGGGGCAGGACCGGGCACACTTTGAGGGTTGAAGGATGTGGCTTTATCCTCCTCCAGAACAACGCGGCTCGGTTTAGAAAGGGAGCTGTAGAGGAAAAGATGCAGGGTTTACATTCATGGACTTATAAAGATAGATTAATCTCACATTTCACTCACAAATCCCCATTTTCTACTTGGCAATTACAGTAGATTCTATTCAAATTTCAAGTAACTGTTGTCCCCCTTATAATCCCAATGAATTAATAAATCAAGTAATATAAACTTTGCACAGTTAAAACGCCATAAACCGATTAATCAACCGGACAATTAAAGGCATGCAGGCATATTAAACACACTATTCCTTATTTCCATTTGTAGTAAAAATGTGTTTAAAATAACAGCAATACATTGAACATTTAAAATCATTTGCAATATCAATTATCGATTCACACTCTGGAAGTAGTTGTGTAGCATAGCAACGCTTGTACTGTACACAAGCAATATTTATAAGTAGGACTGCAACGACTGTCAATCATATGAAATAATTGCAATCGTATTTTGATCATCGTAATTGTTATCTGGACTATACAGACTCTAAAATGTTTTTAACAAAGAAATTTAAGTCAAAAAGTATTTCAGATTTGCTACTGCTATCTGTAAATATTCTCTATCTAGAAGCCTCCATATTTCAACCTTTATTTGGTTAAAAAATATTTAATCACAATGTACAATGGAAATAATAATTTGACTAGTTGACTAATCGAAAAAAAAAATCCCTTACTAGTCGACTACTGAAATAATTGTTAGTGACAGTCCTATTTATAACTATAAGGATTCACTACACCTCATACCAAAAGTTTAACAATTATTGAGTATGAAGGAATATTTAAGAACAAAATATTGATGTAAAAAGTACATTAAAATAAAAAAAAGATACCTGTTGTGTGGCCTCAGGTCCTTGATCTCGACACTGAGGAAGGGCAGGAAGGCCGAGCCACAGAAGGGACACGAGCTGTTGAGGTTTGAGTCGTTGGCTGTCCACCCGGCCATGATCTCCTCGTCATACACCAGGCCATCGCAGGTTTTACAGCGGCTGCAGCTCGACATCAGGACCTGAGAACCACAATGAGCAAGTGCGTTTTAGACAAGCAAAAGGGTGGACTTCAAATGCAATGAAAGACTGTGTATTCAAACCTCTATAGAGAAGCTGAGGGGAGGCCTGGAAGCGGCTGCTTTCAGGAGAGGAATCCGGAGTGTGAGACTTGACCGCAAGAGCTAAACCACCTAGAAGTTAAGAAATGGAATCATCATTATTATTATTATTTTTTGTCATCGAAATATTGTTGTTACTTTCAAGGATTTATTTGTTGTTGCTTTGTACAAAGAATGAAAAGAGTGAGAGTATATATTGCTGAGTTTAAGATGTCATCACAACGTTTTAAGTATTCAATAGTTATGGACAGACAAAATTTACAAATACTGGAACAATTTGGAAAATGAATAATAATGCTGAAAATAAATAAAGGGGTAAGTAAAATATGGTATCTTTAAAGTTGTAAAAGTAATGTATTTGTGTGTGTCAAATTCAAAATGCCCATAAGTCACATAGTTGAATACAAGACAATATTTAGTTTATAAGCTGATTTTGCTGTGTGGTTGGATAAATGCAGTGGGCCTTGTCACAACAACAAAACAAATCAAATTCAACATTTGTGATTTCATAATGGAGAATTAAAAAAAATAATGAAAACATCCACTTACCAGAGAAAGAGTTGTGCCTGAAGACGCGGTCCGGGGTGCTGGGGGTGCGCCTGTGCCCGCGGGAGGTGGGGTGCTGAGGGGACGTGAACCCCTCTGGGTCCAAACACAGCTCAGTGTCCAGCAGAGAGGAGCAGTCTGCGTCTGCTGAGGTCAGGGAGGACACACTCAGCCGATCCACATTCATGTCCTGGAGTTTGGGGAAAATAGGTATGAAAGATGGGCTTAACGAGATCTTAGCAAGGAGTAAATTAAGTCTAAACCCGTCTAAGACATGTTTAAACTTCCACTAAAGCAGAACTATACACAGTCTATAACAAAACTGAGGGTTAGTTCAAATTTACACATTCACTGCATCAAAGGTTTGACTAAACCGGGATTAAACCTGGAATTAAACCTGGAACAGACCCGGGCTGATCAAGGACTATAACAGGACCAAACCAAGTTCACATCAGGACTTAAACTCTCTATTTAGAACCAATAATTGCAAGTGTGCCCACTCTCTAAGGTCTGAATCAGATTTGAACTAGAACTAAACTAAACCTAGTCTATAAACATAGTCTTCTGAATCAAGTCCAAACCTGTAAAACAGATAAAATCCAGGTATACACCTAAACCAGTACTAGCTCAGAACTAAATCAAGACTAAACCAGGTCTTAACTTGAAAGAAGAAAACCTGGACTGAAGGACTTCCTGATGAACTGCTGTGTCCCTCAAGAGACGTAAACAAACCTGTGATAATGAGGTCTGAGACGACAGGCGCGAGTAGAATCGGCTCGCCTTCTCCGCCACACCTTTCCCCGCAGATATCACGCTGCTCTTGAAGATGTCCAGAGTGGGCGTGAACAGAGAGTCCATGGAGAAGGAGGAGGCCGTGGACGGAGTGGGCGACGAGGGGGACTTCAGAGGGGAGGGCCTTTCTCTCAGCTCCCCCAGAGGAAGAGACGGGGACTGCCTGAGCCTCTCTTTGGTCTTGGGTGGCAGTGGCAGGTTTGAGGCTGAGCGATGCAGCATGAAGGGTCTGGGGGAAACGTGGGGCGACTGGCCCAGGGAGATGGTGCTGGTGGAGGGGTCATTCTCCTCTTTAGTGCTTGTACACGGCTCACACAATGTTGTCGTGGAGGTCCTTAACACCTGGAGGCCCTCTGAGCTCTCACTTGCCACATCCTGACCACTTTCTTTGGCCTTGTCCACCTCCACTTCCTCTTGGACCTGGTACAGTCTGTCTGTGCTGATTGGCTTTACTGAGCCAAGCTGAGGCACAGAAACCCTGACAGTGAACTCCTGCCCGCCACAAAGCTCCAGAGACCTGGGCCGCTCTAGTTTGGATGACAGCGCATTCACAGCAGTGTCAGCACACACAGGTCTGCCACTGTTACCTATAGGAAAAATAGAAAATATCCATTGAAATATATAGGCATTTTTTACAAAAAAACAATAGTACTGTTGATTGTACAGTATTGCATTTTGTATCACATCAAATCAGATGATATTGCACTTGAATCATAACAATGCTAAAGTAAGTGGTAACAATTAAGTGAATGCAATCTGTAACCTGTATAATGCAAATGTTTGATCTCTTTATATTAGCTTTTGTCGCTAACCATGATGTCTGCAACTAGAAATGGCGCTTGCAGTTCTTGTATTTGTAGATGCAGATGGAAACAAAGCTCACCAGGCTGCCGCGGCCCCCTGTCGTCTGACAGAGCACTGTCACTGTCCCGCACGCACAGACGCTCCTCTTCTTTGGACAGGGAGTCATAGCCTTGATCTGACTGCCCACCTACACCACAAAAGACAGTTCAATGAGGACTTTCAGATATTTTGAAAATGTAGAAGGAACCTACAACTCCCTGTGTGTTTCTGTGTCATTTCCTTAACATTTGAAACCTTACTACATTTGCTTTGTTATATTTTCTTCAGTTTTGTTTTAAGTTTGTTCTATATACAGTATCTATAAAATATTTTGTCTTATACTAAAAGGTCACTAAGAAGGATTGTGTTTCAATACAGCCTTCCCCCGGAACAGACCAAGGCAGCTAACATCTACAGCCTAAACTTATCCCAGAACTTAACTAGTTAGAATACTTGCTCAGGATACAGACCAGACTTTATAAAGGCAGATAAACTCTTATTTCATAACAATAATAAATGCGTTGAATGACCTGTGCTGAAGCCATCGTCACTGGAGTCGATTTTAGTGAAGTCTGTGTCGATGGAGATGCGTTCAGCTGAGTCATTGGCACTGTCCACACTGCCGTGGCTCACTGTGTCCAGGTCACTGCCGTCTGGAAACACAAGACCAAAGGAATGGTAAGACAATGCGGTAAGCTCATACCAGTAAAGATGTAAAACAGCACATTATTTACAACACTGAAGTCTAGCGCATAAGTTAATGATAAACACTATTCAACTAAACTAATTATCCAAATCCACTTTATTTATATGGAACAATTTATAAACCGAAACAGTTTCCAAAATGGATGCGCAAAACACCAAACAAAAGGTCTAATAAGTCAAAAAACAATAAAATCAAAGCAAAACCATAAAACCATAAAATAGCAAAAAAATAAGTACAATAAATTAAAATAACTAAAAGACAAAAAGAATAATGTATCGTCCAAACAATAAGTGTAACATTTGATTTATAAAATATGATACAAACCAGACAAGTACAATTCTACTTTTTTGGCAGAGAACATAAAAGTTCGAACCTGAAAGCTGAGGGTCTTTGCGTAGACTCGGTTGTTTCTTCATGGCCTGTTTGAACTGGACTACACCAAAGACAACATTTCGGAGCTTTCTCCACATGAAGTAGCCCCCTCTGGTGCTGGAGGGCCACGTGCTCTCCAATACAGCCTGGACACACTCACACAGTTAAGGAGACAAGTCACACTATTTCAGTTTAAATCACTTCCTTGAGCGCTCACTTTGTTGTAGTAGCCGTAGGTGATGGCGTTGGGCTGGAGCCCGGCTTTCTTCATGTCAAACAGCACTCGCACTGCCAGGACTGGCTGACTGTACTGTCCACAGAGCTGCAGCAACACGCGGTAACACACCTGCACACAGCAACACAGTCAAACACATCCCAGCTTCATCCACAGACACTCGGAGAAGACTGTACCTCGTCTGGGGCCTGCAGGTTCCTGTCCTGCATCTTCCTCAGCAGATCGTAGGCAGTGCGCAGAGCTCGCACCTTGGACGCGCTGCTGCTCACAAACCCCGGCAGACAGATGTACCACAGGCCGTAACAGTGGCGCAGCAGGCACTTGGACCACATCTGAGGCATGGACGAGTGTGTTTTTGCCATTCTCTGAGCCAGTTTGATCTCCTGAGAAGTGAAATGGACATGAGAGTCAATAGACTGTGGCTAAGTCCGAATGCCCACACAAGTCCCTAACCTCTCATTTACTACCTGTATATAGTCACACACTTTTCTTAGACTCTATAGTGCCTCATTTAGACCTCCTCTTGCGCTTTGGGGAGGCAGCATGGCACGGGCCGATCATTGCTGCTTGCGGCTATATTTTATTTCGTTTTTTATTGCATGATTCTTTCCTCCTGCTGTTCTGGAACTGTGCTTTGAGACAATGAAATGTCCCCATTGTGTGATAATTATAGGTTCTCTTATCTCATCTTATCTTATCTTATCCTATCTTAATCCAACTGTGGTTTATTCATAATCAAAGGCTAACCGTGCGTTAAACAACACTTCTACTTTCATTCTGTTGCTGCCGGCTGTTGTTTTTCACACTCTCACAACACATTTCAAGGTGCATTGTGGGAAATGTTTCAAGCACTACTTTTTCACATGCTGGACATTCTGACACCACTAAAAGTTTGACCTGAGTTTGACCTGAGCTTCACCTGAGTTTGACCTGAGTTTGACGGACCTGTTTGGAGCGTCTGAAGATGGCTGTGGGGCTCGCTGGGCTGATGTGCCAAGTGCTGGCTCCCACTGACGGAGGAGTTGGCCCCTCCAGCGGCTGCAGCAGGTCCACCTCCAGCACCGGGAAACCAGAATAACTACAGAAGCAACAGGACAGAGCGTTATGATTCAAACTGAAGAGCTGTTTTCTGCACATTTCTGTCAAAGCGAGACAAAATACTTTTTTAAAAATGTTTTTTAAAGATGTTTGTGTAATGCATCAGTCATTCAGGCAGGTTCAATTGCAATTCACTCTTAAAACATTTTCTTTCTTATCATATTACTACCACATAAAACATTTAATTAAAACTATTGTCTAATCTAAACACAAAGACGCCTCTCCAATTATAAAGTAGTTCTTGATTGAATGATTGAATGATTTATTGATATCTAAGTCTGATTTATTGAGGGTTTTAACAAAAAAAATATGGACAAACTGTGTATTCTTAGACTCTTTCTACCCACATCTCCGGTAGTGTGAGTCTGTCGTACCTGTAGCGGAGAGGGTGCTCCTGTCCCTCTGGCAGTGGGGGCAGCTCCGGGGGGTTGATGTAGACGGTGTGTTCACTGTAGTGAGACTCGTCCAGATCGATAAGCCGCGTGTCTTCAGGGTGCTCACTGTCCATCTACAACAGAACAAGAAGACATGTTCAATAAAGGTCTGACTTCAGGCTGCCCATCTGTCATGATCTGCAGGTCAATAGCAGAATAAACACAAGCCTTTCGAGAACTAAGGCCCGCAACGAAAGGCCAGTCACAATAACACATGTTTAAGCATGATATATTGCTACAGAAAATATTACAATATAAATAACCGACAGCAGGATAATCACTGTAAATGTTTTTTAAATGTACTGTTTCATGAAAAGGCATGAGCTGCAACAATCAAACAATGAATGAAACAATAATTAGCCATAACACTTATTCAACCCTCTACAGCTTAAATCTCATTGTACAACATAAATAAATAACACAATTCTCACCACTATTGCAAGGAAAATGCACACGCGATAAATGTTGAGCCCCAAAATATATTGTCCCATATATCATCTATTGAACAATAAGTTGACCTAGCCACAACTAGAGTTTTAATCAAACTTTTACTTCAATACTTTTATTTTATGTGCTGTAGATGCTGGGGAGGTGGATATTTCAGTGTGAGTTTCTTCTGGTGGTACGGGTGTTTTTCTTAATTAAAAGTAAATTTTATCCACATTTTTGTCTTCCTCTGTTGTTTAGACAACAATGGTGTAGTCATATATGAGGCTTGATTTAGACCCAGACTAGTCCTGCTTTAGACCCGGTTTAGAACTGGTTGTACTCGGAAGGCCAAATATTTCTCTAGGTACTTGATGCGAAAAGTTTGAGAACCACTGTTCCAATTGGTAACTGTGGCAACATACAATGACAATATATTTTCTAGTTAATTAAATTCCATAAAAATAATGTGTATCCTGTTAATTAATAACAACAGTGTCCGAATTAAATCTTAACAAAGATAAAACCAGGGGTCAACAGGGCCACAACTGTTAAATTATAAAAGGATGACTCAACCTTTTCCCCCAATATTTAATTTGAACTCGGTCAGTGAGTTGCTACAGCTCCATTGAGGTCATCAAAGCGTTCATGATTTTTGTTGGCACACGTTTTGCAAGCTCAAGTGACGCATCTTGAATCAATATTTCCCCTTTTCTTCAGAAACCACATCAAGAGTCCGAGTGTGGACACTTGGGCAGGATGTAAGAGATGCTTCCTATTGCACAAGAGTGGAAGCGGAGCAGGATGTTTTGTCTTTTTAGAAGTGTGTTGCAAGACTCAATTTTGTTCTTGAGACAAAAAAACGGTTTAATGCGATCTAATTTGTCAGGGCTTACCTTGCTTCCATTGGTGAATAACTAATGATCCACAAAAGTTAGCAGTAAAAGAAGAGACAAAATAAGTGAAAGATTGGTAAGACAGAAGGAGTAAGATCTTTCAAATACGGTAAAGTCAATGAAGAAAAAGTAGAAGTAATGAGGCTGAAATTCGGTGCATTCACACTTTTCGTTATTTGGTCCAAATGTTTGTCAATTTTAGACCTGAAGTGGACTTGGTTTGGCCCTGTTCATTTAGGTTTTGTTTTGGGTTTAGTCCCAATTTAGCTGTGATGACTGTGCAAGTGTCAGACTACCAACCTTACAATCAATCATCCCTCAAGCATTAATATAAATCCACTCTGTCTCCCCTCTTCCTGCTGCTTAAAATGCATTTTGTTTTGTTTGGTGGAATAGTACCTGTGCTAAACATTTATCATCAGTTAAGTTGCAATTTGTGAAGACATGAAAACAAAAAGTTTAAAATTACAGGAAGAAGAGCTGAGTTCTAAAACTGAATCCTTTTCTCTCAATAAGTGACTTTAAAATAAAGTGTTCTCAGATCGTATCATTTGTCAAATCATAAACTGCGTAATTTATATAGATTCTGGCCCTTTTCTACAATATGGTTGCTAGGAATGACCTCTGTCCCATCTGCTGCTCATGTCCAAGCAGGAAGTACAATTATAAACATTTATAAACCAACATTTTCAAACTGGGGTAAAACAACATGCTTTAACCACCACAGCATAACCCTTCGTTTTAGCTATGGATTACATAGTATTTTCATGAGAAATATCCAAAAGGCCAATTCACAATGTTAAACCTGATCATTTCTTTTGTGACGAAACCCTAGAAGTTAATATATTTCAAGAAACATCTGCATTATTCAATATGCAATGTTCATTTTAGCATCTGTATTAAATAATATTGGCTTATAGAATGTCACGATGTCTTATGAAACCCGGAAATAAGCGTGGAATCTTATCAATGAATCCAAACTTACAGACTCATTTATTCTCTCAAATATCAAATAGTACTTCATGCAGCAAAGGCCAAGCAAGGCTGTAAATCCTGGGTTAGTGTAAGTCCTGACCTTATCTACACACTCGTCGAAGAAGGCCAGGCTGGCGTCTTTGTCACTAACGAATGAGCACTCCTCAATGAACCGGCTGAACATCTGTGTCTTCATCATTAATGAGTAGAATCTCTGATGGGAGCGGTCACGGCTTTTCAAGAAACCTGCAGCAGAAAGAAAAAAAGCGTTTTTGAACGGCGCTCATGACTCAGCAACCTCGGGCAATCAGAACACCACATTTACAGGAGATAGAGTGTTGGATAAAAGCACTGGTTACATAAGAGCAGATAGATGCGCTTGCTTTGTGTCATTAATCCCGCTGCTGCTGCTTTCTCTATTCGAACGGCTCTAGGCTGGTGATTTAAACAGCTTTAAATATCACAAATATTTCTTTCCCATTTATATATTCCAATGCAATTTATATATACGTCAATGCTATTATGTTTAACAAAGTAGTGAAGCGCGTCACCACTTTTCGATATGCTGATGCTCGCCTCTTCCTGAAATAAACCCTCGCCTAACTCTAGATGGTGGTCTGGGGATTTAATTAAAACTGTGCAACTTCAAAAAGGTTCATTTGGTCTTCCACGTTATTCATCAGATAGATTTTCTGGTCTATTTAAAAGTACTATCTGATAAGGCAGTGAAAGTCATTGACTTTAGTTTTTAATCATGATTGAATCAAATGCAGATCATTATTGGCTTGGTGGCTTTTAATTGACCTCTGTACTGTCCATCATGGGGCAGTAAGAGTATATTGTTCCAAGTAAAGTTTGGACTTTGAATGAATAGATTAGATTTGAGTGTAAAACAGCACTGGAGTGGAACTCAATGATCTGCTGTCAATTTATTATTATTTTTGCCATATTGTCTTATATGGAAGATAATTGGTCAGATTTGGAATTTTTTGAATACCCTAAAAAAAACATTCCATTTTGAATGTCAGTCGCTAGATATTGCAGTTTTTGTTTTCTTTGTGTTTATGAAAATTCTAAATAAAAAATGTAAATATTCAATGCATACAATCTAAATTCAGAGTTTAAAATTTACAGTGAAATGGAGAAAAATGTATAGAAAACATACACTGCAAAATTAATCAGAGTTAAAGAAATTCAGTCAAAATTCAAAGTCTGATGAAACTAATGATCTTCCACAGTATTATTCTTGTTATAATGAAAACAATGTATTAGAATGAAAAAATGACATCCTGTTCACCAACAAACAATGCAAACAACGATGCAAGCGTCAACAAAAGCATGCAGGGATCATACCACCAACCATCTGAAAGACACAAAAAGCACACTGTACCCTGTAAGTCAAAGAGAGAGCTGGCGTCAGTGGTCTTCTCTGAGGGGGCCTGGGTGATGGGCAGCAGGTACGAGCGGTAGCCTCTCAAAATGGCTGCCATGAAGCGCAGGAAGGCCTCTTGGATTTCCAGCTCCAGCGTTTGGAGACTCTTGCCGCCCTCCAACTCACACTCTGTCATGGTGTGCTCCGTCTGCAGGTCGTCCCGATTCAGCTGACCCCCTGATCAACAACAGCCCCGTGTTAAAATGCTGAATACCGTTTTACGGACATAAACCCGTTACATCATCAGCCATTCTCCCATTTACCCTGTCCTCCCACAAATATTATAAAGACACATATTCACACGTCTGGCCGAAAAACAAAGAAACAGCTGTAACTTAAGAGCACTTTTCACGTTTCTTTCTCTATTGTAAATTTTAAAGAAAGTGTTGGTTATTATTCTACCACTTGAACTCTGGCCACAGGGTGTAGAATTGGGGAAATGGAATCCATCTGTTAGAAAACCACATTTAGCATTCTGTAGCAGCCAGCAAAAAAAGCATCTGGCGAGTCACCTCCGCTCCTGGCTCATGTTACAATGTACTGTACAAGTGCACAGTATGAGGAATGTACAGTGTAGACCCCGACGCAGTGGTGGAAATAAACTTATTTATGTACAATGTTACATTTGCTTATTCCACTACATTTGAGAGCAGTTATTTTTCCATTCGGTACCACTTTGTTATAACTACATCTGAATTAGCCTTAATAACGCATGAACAAATAGTTTATTAGGAATGATTCAGACTTTTAATTAAGGGATTAGGGTTAGGAGTTAGGTTTTAGGATATTAATTAAGTAGTTAGAAAGCATGTATATTTATAATTCTTAAACTATTGGTTCATTAAGAAAGCCTGTATATTTATAATTCTTAACAAACTATTGGTTCATAAAGAATTAAGTATTTGGTTATTAAGGTTATTAAGAAGTGTAGTCATTATAGTGTTCCTGGATTTTCTCCTAGATATTTGAACAGGTTTGGGAAAAGTGATTTAAGTCCTGCTCAAATGACTCTGTGTTCATGTTTTGCCTCAGTGTGGTCTGTGATGCAGCAAACACGTCATATTAACTTGAGTTTTCTGGTAATAGTGACCGCACTGGACAGTGACTGGACAGTGAGCACGTCGATGATTGATGAAAGTGCGGCGCCTCACCCTGAAGGAGCTGCTGGTACAGCTTGTTCAGGCTGTTCAGGAGGTGCTTGCACGCTCTCCGCGGCAACAGCTTCCAAGTCACCGCCTTCTTGTCGTCCTTTCTGCGAGAACACCACATGGATTCAGTTACTCAAAGTCAAAACAAAACATTAGGAAAAGATAATAAAAGAAACATTTACTGACATTTGCACAGACTAAGCTCAGCAAAACTTGCTTTAGATGAATGTGGGGCAGCAGTGAACCCATAGCACTTAGAGCTCTGTAAAAACTGTTACATAAGAGCCAGGCCAGAGACGCCCTTTTTCTTTTTGTTTGGGATAAAACTGTCCATTTGTTACAGCTCGGGGCTTAGGCAGGGGCTCGGGATAGAACACACACTCGTACTTCAGTAAATTACTTCATGTCTAACTAACAATTACTTCAATTACGGATGTCATGATATCAAAATGTTGAGTAAAGATTATATAGTGGGACGAAAGATCACGACTTAATGATAATTCAAGATTCACCAAACAACAAGGAAATCCTTAAATTTGACAGTGCGCATTCCCATTCCTCCTGTGTGTGACTGTGTATCCTGTGGCTCTATGAAAACAAACTGTTAAAGTAAAGTTTGTGTGACATTAACAGTCAGATTAAAAAAAGGCATTGTATACTATTTACTTTTATACTTTTTATATACTATTGATACTATTGAACTAGAATTTGGTTTTATAATAGTCTTATATTGTGAGCTAAATCATCCAAATTATCGATGAACCGGTTTTCTTTTTCTTGACCTCCCGATACATTTATTGACGTACTGTTTTCTTTATCTTTCAGCATTTACTGTACATTTTCCTTTTTGAGGTCAACTGCAAACTGGTCGCACAGTGATTTGGCCAGCTGCTTAAATGACTCCACTTCTCTCAATCCGACATGTTCCGTAACTGGGTTGTGCAATGTAAGTAAAGTATGCTCTCAGCTGAGGTTGAAATCATGGGAGAATGATTTTACTGCTTCACGTCTAACGCCCAAAATAATCATTCACAGTGATTACGAAGACGCGGTAGAAAGTAATTGTAGAGGGGATTGTTTTAGCCTCTCCTGGGATTGAGGGGGAGGTGCTTACTGTGAGATGGTGTTGGTGTCCAGGTCCACGCAGCTGATGTCCGCCGGGGGCACGTACAGGTCGAAGTACCGAGAGTCCACCCCCACGATGAACGGACACGGCGCACTCAGCACGTCGGCCAGAGCCAGAGGACACAAGGGGATGTAGGGACAGGGCCAGTGGAACGGGAAGATCAGCTGCCACACACACACACACACACACAACACGCGTTAGAAGTGAAACGCATACCCTGTGTATTGTGAAATGTAGTACCGGGAGCCAAATATAAGAAAACACTGCCTTTAGGTTTGACCGTGTGAAGAGAAGTACTCTGTGTTTCACATGGACTGAACATTACGTAAGGTAAACTACTCAGGTCCTATAGGACTTCAGGGGAGTTATAGTCCAGAAACGTGTGTGTGTGTTTGGAAAGACATTTGTTCTTATTACGACTGTCTTAACCAGAGGAGACAGGCTATGCTTCAAGTCACTGCACTTTCGTATGTAACAGACAATAAAGTAAAATACTGCAGAATTCCGAATGCTGCAACTGACGATTATTTTAGTAGTCGACTAGTCAGCGACAAGTCAAACACTTATTTCTACTGTACATTGAGACTTTTTAAATACATTAACAACCAAATATCCATCTGAAAGTCTGAAACGGCAAACTTACCGAGACCAGGGCTTCGGTCACACTAGTGAGCACAGCCGGGCGCAGGGAGTGCACGAGGATCTTGTGCTCTGTGACGGCCAACACCAGCAGAGTCGCTGCATTCTTTGGCCCCAGATTCAGCAGCAGAGTGGACAGGCTCCCTCCACTGTCACACAAACACCGGTCAGAAGGAGCAAAGGACACGCAAAAGAAGAGTGAAGACTTGAGCGCACCTGAGAGGCAGCGGGGAGGAGACGGGCTGGCTCAGGATCAGACTGTCGTGGGGGGAGAGCTGCGGACAATACACAAAATGTTAAGACTTGTCAACCCCATGATTGAAATTAACCGGAAGATTTATGTTAATAAATCCCACCTGAACCAGAATGCGAGGTCTCTGAATTGAGGGAAATGGCACGTTTAGCATAAAATGAGCAATGTGCCTGTGGAGAAGATATAAGGAATTAAAATATGAACGCTCATACACTCAAGGGTATATATCTATTTCTTTATTTCAGATGTTTAGAAGGAACTTTTGTCATTAAAAAGAGATTATGGGATCAATATGCCATGTAAAGTGAGTGGCCACATTAGCCCCAACAATAGTATTTTAACTGCTATGAACTGGAACATTTGTAACCGATTGTAGTATAAAAATATGTGAATCTTAAGTCAAGTCCATTTCCCATTATGACAATATATATATATATATATATATATATAGTATATATATATATATGATTTCTTTTGCAGTAGGATTTCAAAAAAGGATTTAATTTTTCTCCCATCTTCAAGGTATTTTGAATGTGGAATGTGTTGTAACTTAACGCCTGATGAAGACTGGATTTGGTCCTATTCGAGTACGCTCAGTCCAAGTTTAGTTATGTTTAAGTTGATAAAGTTAGCTCCACTTTTGATGTCCTGAAGTTAAAGTGCCTTAAGTAAACTAAATGTAGTAAGCATTAAATGTTACTTTTCACCACTGTTTTTGTAATAAAGAGATGAGTGTAGGAGTGCTAACTTTTCGATGGGCAGGGCGTGAGGTCCAGAGATGGAGTATCTGTAGAGGAATGTGAGGAAGCTCCTGAAGGACTGGAAAAAGGGCCAGTGGGACAGCAGGCAGATGCTCTTGTTGCTGTACAGGCTGCTCCCGTCGGGGCCCAGGCCGGAGCAGGACAGACCCAGCTGAGAGCGCTGCCGCTCGGTCAGATTCTCCTCCGGGTACGGCTCGTAGAACTGGATGGCTGCTCCGTAGACCTGCAACAGTTGGAATATACTCACGATTATAACAATGATCTAAATTCGCTTTCATTCGCACTGTCTAATAGTCCCTGGATTTACATGTGAAGACAAATAGAAAAATCAGATAACCCAATAATTAGATCAGATTTGTGGTGTGTTTGTGTTTTCATGCACAAAGGAACTCTGCCTTAACATTTTTTGCCTAATTTGCCTTTTCAAAACTGTACAGAAATCAGATTTGACTCTTTACATGGCATTTCAATAATTCAATAACTCCAGAAATGAGATAATAATCAGATTTTTGGTGCAGTTGTATACAAGTCACGGGTCAAATTACATAAAATATATACAATAAAGATATCATCTTTATTGTATATATTTGTCCTTTCACTGTGACATAATCATTATTGGGTTAATTGTAAAGCGATTTCATGATAATATCCATATTTGGTGATGATAATAGGACGGGTTGCAGCAGACAGATTGCAAAGTCAGTCAAAGTCTATTTTCTGTAGTATCCATTATTAAACAGATGAGCAGCGAAATCTCCTTCACGCCACAACGCTTTGAAAGGAAAATGCTCTTTAGTATTCTGCGCTAAGACAAGGCCACTTTAGGATTCTTGTCAGAGCTGAGAAAGGATTAACATTGTCTGGTATTCCAAGAAACACATCTGCATTTTAATTAATAAACTCATCAGTCAGGAACACAGATTTACTTTTGAGAGCTCTTAACGGTGATATTTCACATTTAATAGCGTAAAATGTGGGAAGCAAGTACAAGTAATTTGTGGATTTCTGTGCAGAAAAAATTTTGAACAAGAGGCGCTTTCCTGGTTCACTGAGGAGTGAAGCAGTTTGAAACAATAACTGAAGAAATGTAGACAATGTTGTGAATGTTGTTTTGAGTGTATCGTGTTTAGTGAAAAATGCTACAAAAAGAGCTGATTAAATATGTCACATGTGTCTGAGAAACCTCAACTAATATGTTTGAACACATTTCTGTTGTATTGACATAATATCGTCTGCACATCGTTATCGTGATACTTCAAAACGTAAAATAGAGATTCCTTTTTTGTCAATATTGCCCGGACCTTAGTGTTATTATAAAAATGACCCTGTGCTATAGTTAAATATAAATAATAGTCGTACTGCCCTCTCTACTAAAACCTAAGGGCCGGAAAAATACTGAAAAATACTATTTCTAAGGACTGTAACAATACAATACACATGTACTGTATGCCTCTCCAAGTATGCTTAGGCTTGTGGAATAAGATATCCTCCTCTCCTGGTGGAAAAATAATAGATGATGAAAAATAACACTCCTGAGAATATCTGTGCAATAATAACAGAATGCATTGCCAATGACCTTTTCTGCAGATGCTCCAGTCAGGACGAATGTGGAGAACACAGGCAGGGAGTGTTTGGTGTGAGCGGGCCAGCACTCGATGGTGGCCCCCATGGGCAGACAGAACATGGGCACGGACTCAGGCAGAGGGAACGACTCGTAGTCCTCCTCAGGGTAACGGCACAACAGACCTGCCCAGAGAGATAGATGGATAAATAGATAGATCCATACATAGATAGATAGATCCATACATAGATAGATAGATCCATACATAGATAGATAGATCCATACATAGATAGATAGATGGGTAGATGGATAGATGGATGGATGGTTAGGATCTTATAAATCTGGATTAGCAGTATTATTATTATTACTATTATTACTAATAATAACAGCCTTCAAATCTCATATATTGTTGTGTTTTGTTACTATAATATTATTCAATATCAGTATTAGCTAACACAATATACAAATACAATATCTCTCAAAATGTATTTCACAGTATTTATTTCAGCATGTAATAATATGCTATTACAAGTTATTGCATGATACTGAGGTTTGCATATTGAATTAAGGTTAGTGAAAATGTATTTTCAATTACATTTATTTTTGTAATGCCTAAAATCACAACAGTAGTGGCCTCAGTGGGCGCTTCGGAATAGTTGATTAAACCAACAGAAGTTAAGAGAATCAAACAATGAAACAATAAAAAGCTGATTGAACAATTCCCTTGCAGAGCCTCAATTGTGACTCAAAACACTTTGTGGATGGTCATTAATTAAACAAGAAAACAAAAATAATTTATATTTAACAATGTAATTTAAGTGTCAAAAAGTATATTCATATTGCAAAATGATCTGTATAGCCATATTAAGCACACATAGTTATCATACACCTCTAACTTTTGTTTTAAAACATGAAGTGGAACTTTACCTGCTTTGTATGCAATTGTGTTTGCTTTGGCCAACGACTTCTTATAACAAAGGTAGACGGAAGATCCCCACTGGAAAGAACATTAAAACACTCATTAGTGACTTTTTAATGACTTATACTGTATTCCCTTTTTGTATAGAACATAAATACACTGTAATAATAATAATAATAATGGTTGAGCTCGGGGGCGCACCATGCTGCTGTTGAGGTTCTTGTCCACTTTGCAGAAGGTGTGTGGGGGGCTCTCTCCTTTGCCCGGGACAATGATGCACACATCGGTGAGGGCCAGGGAGGTGTGGGGCTGGCTCTTGGGGGCCCGGCGATACGTGATGTAGATGCGCTGAGAAGAAGAGCTGCTGATGTTGGCGGGGCGACCGGAGGGAGTGGTCTGAACAATGTGACAACCGGGCTTCAGCTTCTCCTTCCACTCGTACAGAATCCTGACACACACACACACACACGCACACAAGAGTTTATCTACATTTAGTAAAAATTGTATAATACTCTCCAAAGAGCTCCAGATCAAATGCCAAAACGCGAGTCTTAATTTCAAAGAATTGACATGTTTATAGCAGCAATAATAAACGTGCTTGGTTTTTCAGAAAACAATGTTAAAACTACACGAATGTGAGGAGGAACATCTCGATATCTGCTGGGTAAAACTACTGGAAAATGTATTACTCTATAACATAAGAATACGTTAATGGCAAGTTTAGTATTTAGCATCTTAATATCTCCATTTGTTAAAAATTAGGGAAACTGAAAATTATGAGGTGCGACGACACAATCTGAACTCTATAATATAGTGTTCTGTATTTTTAGCAATACATGGAAGCTACCGCTGGAAGGCAGGTTACATGCGGAATAAACTAAGTAATGATATAAATATAAGACCTTGTAAAAACTTGGCTATTTTTAAATGAAGAAAATGTTGTTGGGTGAAGCTCAAGAATGTAACTATAACATTATCTGCCATGGTAAGTGTTTGATATAAACTGGAAATTGATATAAACTGGAAATAACAAAATATCACTCAATTGATTAATATTAACAGAATATTAAACAAAAGAAAAGCCAACGGTTTGGCTGCCATTGTCGGAACAGAGACGTGCTGCAGATTAGAGCTGCAGTGATTAGTGGCTCTAGTGCAGGGTCACTGAGGATTATTTACCCGAGATCTGTCAGCGGCGGCTTATCTCGTCCTCGCTTAAAGCACAAGAAGATCTGCGGGCCCCTGAGGCTGGCCCCGTTCAGCTCTGCAGACAGGCCGGAGGGGGTGGTCTCCACACAGGTGAAGCCTGGAGGCACCTCCTCACCCAGCGACCGGATGACCACCGCCACATCTGTGATGGGGGCTTTGGGCTGCACTGACCGGGGGGACACATCATCCCAGTGCAACCCCTCCTCCAGAGGTGTGGGCGAGTCAGTGAGGCCAGCAACCACAAAGTAGTCGGCTACACGGGGCCCTTTATCCTCCATCATGGCCCATTACCACTCAGCTGCACACATCACAAAAAAGCAATTTTAACAAACAAACATAACAGAACACAACAGAACACAACATAACACAAGTGGACATCAACTGAACATAAATAGAAACAAAATCACACCACATTTGAATTAAAATAAGCCTTTCAAATTTGTCCATTTCCAAATTAAGTCTAAACGTTTTTTTTCCATTTGTCTGATGTCCGTCAGTCAAATTAAATTCACCCTCTCTTTCCCATTTAATTTTTTACGTAATTAACAAAGTGGTTGCCTGAATCATCAATACATTTATATAATTTAGCTATTACTCGCCTTGAAAGCTCCGATTTATAAGCTTCAACATTTTTTCCACTCAAAGGATTACAGTGGTCGCTTTAATTTCTTGGTTAGAGTGGTGTTTTATGGCGGTTGGTATCCATAGTATTATCACTTTTCTTTAAACTTTATTCTTTAGACTCCATTCTTTAGACTCCATTCTTTAGACTCCATTCTTTAGACTCTATTCTTTAGACTCCATTCTTTAGACTCCATTCTTTAGACTCTATTCTTTAGACTCTATTCTTTAGACTCTTTCATTCTTTAGACTCCATTCTTTAGACTCTATTCTTTTAGACTTTATTCTTTAGACTCCCTTCTTTAGACTTTATTCTTTAGACTTTAGACTTTATTCTTTTCAACTGCCGGAGAGTGCAGGCGGACCTGACCAACGATTCGAGAGAGCCCCTCTTTCTTTAGACTTTATTCTTTAGACTTCAGACTCTAAAATGTGAAAAAAAATTAAAAATTGCAATTATCACTTTGAAACATGTATAAGATAAACAAAGTAAAACCATATATGATTTATTTATTCTTATTTTAATACAATATTTTTTTTAATTTGAAATTCATTGGTGCCACTGTAATGTTGAGGTTTGGTGAGACTGACCCAAGTACAGATTTTACCCAGGGATTCTTAACTTCCTCCAAATGACTCAGCTGTTTGCCGTCTGCCAGTAAGGCCTGTACAGGAACCCCCGGCACAACATTAATCTCAATATTTTTTCATTGAGCTTCATACTCATATATGACATACAATGCATGACACATTCTTCATTCTACTGTTCAAAAACGTCCTTCCTTCTTTTTGATATTATTTAGTTTTATTATTATATGTCTCCTACTTTTTCATTGAGTTACTACAGTACATTTCACATCTACTTGAGTTACCGGTATATTGTTTTAAAAACATAACACTGCTCTTACATAACTGTCATTTTTGGGGGGCTTATCTACTCACCTCTGTGTTTTGCGCTGTCCATACATTAGCGTTTAAAATTTAAAATACATTGTGCACATCTGGCTTAAGTTAGAGTGCATTCCTTTCAAAAAACTACACTTCACTATGAAATATGGAGAGCTGCAGCGCAGTGACCTCGCTAATGCCGGGGAAGTTATGTAAAATGTAACACAAGCTTTGGTAAGAAAAAAAAGGGAGGAAGTATATTTTAGAACTCTGAGGTGCTGTTTACTGGCCTCCCTGCAGGCCTGTGTTGTGGAAAAACAGAGAACCAGAGCCAGAGCAGCTGTGGAGGCTTTATCACAGAACACTGCAGGTCTGAGCACTATCCGCTGTCAGCTCCTTCACCCTGATACTCCAGTGGGCACCATCGTAGAATGTAGGTCCCTAAATGATACTGTGATCTGCTGTATTCCCTGTAAGAGCTAATGTGACAGACACACTGGATCTGATGGACATCTGACCACACAAATGCAGCATAAATGTCTAGATTAAATATAAGTAATCCCACCACATCTCTGCATCTGCTCATCCTCCTCAACAGGAAGTACCGGGCCTAAAATGGTATCAGCATCGCCATGACAACTACATTTAAAACCTCAGCAATAGTGGAGGCAGCAGTTTTCTCAGATGGAGACATGGAGTGAGAAGGAGTGTGGTTAAACACAGTGGAACTAACGGGCCTCATCATTACACAGCACATTTATTTTACCCCACTTAATCTAAACGAGATTTAGTTGGAGCTCATTTCAGCTATAGGCCAGTGACGGAACCCCGTAGAAACAAACGAAATAGAACGATACACTGACAAAATAAAACACCCCACAAACGAGTCAGAGCAGAGTGTTTGGACATTCTTTTATCTCTGAAGTAAGGTCTACTGTGTCCTCTACATTTGAATCATGCTTCAGTGGAGTCTCCCATACAGACAGGAACAGAGGTTATTCTGCCAAATCTATGCTTTTAAATTCACACATTTCTTCATCATAATCCAAATAAGGTCACAGCAGGATTTCCTCTTGCCATCTAATGTGCCCACTTCCACCACTGGCATCACAAGCACCTTCAGAACTGGAGATTTGAAACTATGGCAGAAACTGAGGTGAACATGAATATCAACTCATTGTTTGAATAATTGAATGTAGGAAGTTATACTTCACATTCTTCCTTCCAGAACCAGATACACGCAGAAAGCCTTGCACTGAGCTTTGGGCATTGCAGCATCACATCCGCTCCCTCGTGTTGGAGCGGACTCAGGTGGACTCTTGAGTTCGGGCCAGGAGGCTGTGGGGGAGGGATACTGTGTAGGTTTCCTCACATCTGGATCCCTTTAGGCATGCATCAAGTCCTCACCAGTTATTTGCATTCCTCACGTTTGACAGGGGAGCCCCTGCGTGACTGTGGGGAAACCACACACGCCCAGACACACACAAGAATGTCCAACAGACCCAAACAACAACACTGAGCCAGGCACTATGGCTTCTGAGCCATCGCATATAAAAACAGCTTTATGCATAATGTTGATGCTTCCATAAACACCAGAGGCCATCTTACAGAGCATCAGAGCTGAGATAAGCTTACGTCCATATGACCAGCTCTGACCAATAACACCGTAGTTTAGAAACACAGCCGAAGGGCTGATATAAAATACCCTTTAAAATAGACCAAATAAAATGTAAAATGTAATGTAATAGACATATGTAACCTACACAAACAAGCCTATTTGTGCCCATATTATGCTGTAATATATTAGGCCTATGAACCCGGTCATATTCTAATTAGGCCTATGCAATTAGACTACTCCCTGTTCCGGTCATAGCAAAGACCAAAACACACTCTTAAATAGAAAATGATAGGCCTAGATAAATTAAAAAGGTTAAAAAAAGGTAAATGCGAAATGTTTAGTCAGTGTACTCACGTCTCTGAATCTCTACGGTGAGACGGTGTTGAGGCGCGTCGCCCACAGCTTTTGTCCGCAAATGTGCGCTTCACTGCGCGTCCTTTTACTGACTGTGCGTGTGCGACAAAACAATAATACTCGTCTCCATCTTCAGGGCGTCGCAACCGTGTCACTGTTACATCCACATCCACAGCGAGCAGCGCCTTTATCCAGAGCTACGCTGGTCACGTGACACACTTCAACCCACGTCACAGACACTGGCACGAGCGCTGAGTCCGAGCGCACACGGCACAACACTGGAATGTACCCCGCTGCACAGATGGAGCAATAACATCTATCCTGCGGAGACTGAGCCAAACTCCGGGTCAAACCTGCGTAGGTTCATTCAGTTTGAGCTAAATATGCTGTTGTTTAAAAGAACAGTTTGACTTTTAATCTGCTGCTGCCTAAATGCAACTAGACAGTGGTCTAATGTTCTGCTTGTTCTGCAGAGACTGCATCTACTTGTATCTCCTGTAAGGCTACAACGTAACACTACACGGTATGGACTCCACCACGCCCTCTGCTGGCTTAAGTGTGTCACACAGCATAGGAGATGACAAAGAAAAACTATCTTGGGACAATAAGGATTTGGAGGTGGGATAACACAGAATACATTTATAGTCTACATTAAAATATAATCCTGACGCTGAATAGATTGTGCCCCAAAACAAGGCATTTGGATTACCCCTCCCTCTGATTTTCAAATGTGTATTGTAAATAGCTTTTTTATCTTTAGGCAAACTTTCTGGTGTGGAAGTCTATAGTGCCACTACTTTACATACTACTGTAACTGTTCATTTTTCATTATCAGCACAATTTACATTTGTGATATTTTTGTGTTAAAGTTGGGACTCATAATTATTATTCAACGCCCTAATTTCAAACTTTTTGCACTGTGTAAAGTACACAATTCCTGATTGACCTCTTTACATCTAATCCTATTAAACATATCGAATGCACACACATTTCCCCACAATGCCTAAGAACGTTTCGTTGGTTGAACTGGACAAATCAGAGGAATTGGCAGTCCATCACACAGACGCCATGAAAAGTTAATTTAACACACATGTCCAATACAGAATGTCTCCATGCTCCATCTTACACTAAATTACACGTGCTCCCTCTAGTGGTCAAGCCCTTAGCTTCTGAATGTTTTGTGGCATAGTCTGAAATAACAATTGGGCTAATTAACATTCATGGATTTATCAGTTGCATAGTCCTGTAGAGCCCTGTAGAGGACTGTACGTCTCTGAATAAGTCTACTCTAGGAAATGTATATACAATCTTTAAATGACCAGTGCATTATTTAGACATTTTGGACTACTTTCTTAAGAATGACTTGTTATCTATGGAAAACAAGGAAAAGTAGTTCAGTCCCTGATTTCAGCGAACACCAAAAGTCACAATTTCCCTGGCGACTTAAGCAGTTTATAAAACGAACAAAAAAGAGATAACAATAGCTGACAGCTTCAATATTGAGATGCATTTTAGTGAAGGCAATTTGAGCACCATAAATATCAGAATGTGAAATGACGTCCCGAATTAGGCAACCACTTAATGATGTCACGTTAAGTTGTCAAGTGAAAACAGACCATTTTCAGATCTGGAGAAGGTGACAGCACATGCAGGGATCAAACAAAAACTCCAGGCATGTTTTTGATGAGGAAACAATATAACAAAAGTTCAGAAAAGTCACTTTAGTACAACAGCACCTTTAACACTTCACTCTCACAGATCATGTATATCCTCTTTCAGAGACCGGGAAGCACAAACATCACCTGGTCTGATGAAATGTCCTCTGCTCCATCAGGCTTCATCAGGCCCAACCAGGCTCCATCAGGCCCAACCAGGCTCCATCAGGCCCCACCAGGCTCCATCAGGCTCTGAAGGTTCCTGGAGGCGGCTGGAGTGGTAGAATTGTTCTGGAGCCCGGTGGTCGTGTCCATCAGGTGTCGCATCACACAGACAAATGCACAACTGACTGAAGCAGACTCGCACAGAACCAAGAGCTCCGATAAGCAGAGGTGGGTAGAGCAGCCAAAAACACTGACTCAAATAAGAGTTAACTATCAGGATGCAGTGAATTATAATTTCAAGTGAATGTATTTGGGAGGACGAAACAATACAATGTGCAAAACCTGGCATTTTCAAAGGATAGAGACTCTAATGTTAAGTGAAGGAGCAGCGCAAGAAAGACAAATGTTCAAATAATTTAATATTGTAAACATGAAACTTGTGTCACATATAGACTTATAGAGGGAAGAAGAATCACAACTTGTACTCAAGTAAACGTACTGTTACTTCAAACAAAACATTACTCAAGTAGGAGTAAAAGTATGCAGTCCAAAACTACTCCTAGTACCAATTTCTAGTGACTGTAACTGAGTATACCCACCTCTGCAAATAAGGTTGGTGACTGTAGCAAGAGAAGATTTCCAAATAAATATAATGTTATAAGAAAAGCGATGTAGCACTTGTGCCCTGAACACAGCACCCATTTTGTGGCACAAAACAACCAGTAAGTGGGAAAAAAATGGCGTTAGATGATTTATATTATTGTAAAATCTGATACATCACTACGTCGAGCCTGTTACACTGTAATCAGTAAGTACATTGTGAATGAACAGTGATTATTCTAATTTTAAGGATTGGCTATTTCACAAAACAAAGTAAGCAGCAAAAATCAATGAGAGCGCACCACACTCTCAGTTGTTTTTCCCCCTGACACATTCATTTCACAGTTAACAATGAAAACTTTTCATAAGATCCCTTGTAATCCCTAAAATGATAGTTGCTGTAATAGTTTAATTGATCTGGGTTTGCTAAAACTGAATTCCCAAGCATGGACATTAAATTACCCGTATTATTCACATTTAATAATTAAATTGAATAGTTTTCTTTTTAAATTAGTTCTCTTCACTCATATAGTCACTTTAGAGGCCAGAAAATTAATATCATCTACTGAGATGAAGATGCTTATAGATTTTATTTTGAGGTGAAATATACGCATGTGCCAAAACAAGGCACATTGTAATGACAGCGAGGGGTACAACAGAAAATCTAACCCAAACAGACAGTGGACTTTCTAATGTTAACAGACGATTGTCAACATGTTATTGCTTCTACTGAGAATGAAATGTAATTCACAGTTTATGAACATTAGCTGAAATAATCATTATCAAAACATAAATATTATATCTTAGAAGTAATTTGTACATACAATATTCTTTGAGCTGCACAGATGAAACCATATTAATAATTACATTTGGACTCAAGAAGAGTGAAAAGAGTTAATAAACTTCTTGGGAAAAAAAAGAGGCTTCACAAAATGACACTAACCATTTCACGTAATAATATGTGAGTTATCTACAGTGGGTATCCTTTATCTGCTCATGCTTATCTTTTATTCTAGGGTCACATCAATAAAATTCACCATCACTTATATAAATTCATAAACAAACTCTGAATAAAACACAAAAGTGAATACAATTCCTGTCTTAACATCCATTAATCGTAAACCTAGACATTTCAGAGAGCAGAAAAAACATTGAAAACATTATATTTTTGGAGTGTGGGACAGTCCTGACTTGCAGTTTTTGAGTTTTGTAGGTGGATTGTTGGTGCAATATCAGCATTTGATCATCCTGTTTTCTTCCCTTCAGCCATTTAAAAAATTGCTCCTCCTCTCATGGATTAATGATAATCTCTGAATATATTATAAATCTACCTTTCTTCGTACCCTATGGAGAAAATGAAGTCTGTTTGAGAACATTAGAAACAGTTGATGGCCCTTGCACTGAGAGCCTATTACACAGAAAACTCCCAGCTCATGTGCGACCCTTTGCCTGCTCGGCGAGGAGTCTGGGGTCCAGTGGAGGAGCTCCGCACAAGGGCTCAGTGGGCAGCAGGTTTAGCCAACAGTAACGGTCGCTGGTATGTGTCCTGGTCCTCCTGCCCCTCACGCTCATGAGGACACTCCGGCAGTGCCCGGAGGGGGGCAGGGAAAGGGGAGAGGGCTTCACTGCTGGGCTGGAGGAGGTCTAGAGCAGTGAGCTGGGGCTCTCGGGGGCCAGGGAAGGAGGGGGGTCTGTGGCAGAGCTGTGGTGCAGGGGCAGAATGTCATAGTGGCTCTTGAGGTGGCTCTGGAGGGCTCCGGGCCGCGGCAGGTCGTAAGGGTTCTGGGAGAAACCCGTGGCCATCCCATTCGGTCCCTGGAGAACACTCACTGCCGGTTCTGTCATGACAACAAGAGTGGAGAAATACAGAAATGTAAGAGAGAGGTTCAGACAGGTTTCAGTGAGATTTATACACACTATAAACTTCTTAGCATCATCTTTAATCAAACTATGAATTGATTAAACCTAGTTCTACAACAGGGATGTCAGGGATTATTTAGTTAATCAATAATTGTGATTATTCAAGTCACAATGTAATTGTAACTGTGAGTAGGCGACAACAATGAGTAATTTCAGTTCAATCTATGTTCCAAAAAAGTAAAACTACACTGTTTATATGACAATATCATTACTTTTTCATGCAGAAAGTTTGATTTCATAAAGCTTGGCTTGTGAATGTAGTTTGGTCATAGTGCCAACAATTGTGAATAGTTGCAAAATAGTGATGTTTTTCACAATAAGCGTAACACTAGAATTTGATGTTGTTACATCCTATCTAGAACTATTTCTCAGGTAATATTGAATATAAATCAACATCTGGCTCATTCCCAGTCTGCACAGAATGAACTTTATTTTGATTGTTCACGTTCAAAAACTGATTCATATTACAATTACCGGTACAACCAAAAAAGATTGAGGTCCATCCAGGCCACAGTCTCACTCACCCACTTCATACACAGCCCGGGTGGCACTGCCCAGGAGCGTGGCTGTCCCTCCAAAGGGCACCTCTCTGTGGGACGGGGACTTCACCTCCACGTAGCTGCTCTCTGAGAGTTTACAGCTGAGTCCTGGGGGGTCTCTGATGGTGGCGTAGGGGTTATCTGAGTTTAGAGAGCACGAGCCTTTAATGTAGTCTGCACACAGACGCAAGGATTTAATTACTACCTTTATAAAACCATAAACATTGCACAATACAATCACAAACAAAGACATGTGTGTTTTACATTTTAATTTTAACTGCGTTAGAGCCAAATATCAGTCTGAATTGAAATAACAGTAATACTGTACATGCACAGCCTTGCAGTATAAAGGGTGCTGCGTTCATGTGGTTCTTGGGTGCTCAGGTTTCTGAGATGAGATTCCAACGCCAACATTACTAAAATCATGAGTCTGCTTTTTAACTGTGTTTAATAGCGCTAACCAGAAAGAGTGGTTGCTGTTAGCCGTTTAGCGTTGCTTGTTTTGGAAAACATCCTACAATTTTGTTATAAGGTTCAATCTTCCGCGGAGAATACAGTAGCATTCTGAAGCCATGGGGCGCATCAGCCCTAGCCATTCTGATGTTAATCAGATACACTGAGCCAGCCAACAATATGATTTCTATGGCCATTACATGGCTGCTATGGTAAACAAAGATTAGTTTTAGGTATATACTATTATCAGGAGGTTCCGCCCAGAGGGCAGGGCTAATGTTATATGTTATATTAGTAATTAATTAAACAGTGTCGGGTAGTAATGTGTTTCTTACGCAAATCCGTTTCCAAATAAGAAATGGACCACTGACAGTAAACCGCTAAAAGTAGCAACGTTTAGTCAAAGAAGATAAAGATAAAATGACAAATCGGTTGATTTTTGTCCAGCTCCACACAACAGGCGAAGTTGTTTTCCTGAGTTGTGTGTGTGTTTTTTATTTGGGAAAAACGTCATGAAAATGTTTCACCCAAAAAAATATTTTATTGTATAGTCCCTCTGAAAGACAAGCCCGGGTCTACAGGGGTGTAGATGGGTGCATTGCAACTTAATTTTAAAATGTTTGTGTGTAAAATAGTGACATTACTTGATAGAAATGTGTAATATTTGCGCGCCGTTGAAACATGAATGCACCGTTAGTTTAGGCTAGATCCAGGCCTGCAAAAGGTGACAAATCTAATAGAAATACAAAATTCAGCGTTTAGGGTTAGAGTATTCCCTTGATTAAAATCATATGGTTGTGGATTATAACCTTGGAGCTCCTTGAAATCCTCACCTGTGCCAATTCTCTGTTTGATGAAACTAAATGGACATTTCCATAAATCTGCACAAAATGGTCTGATCACAGAAACATGAAAGACTGTCCAAGAGAAAAAAGGGTCTAGTTGTATTTCTTTTGTGTCCGACAGGTGACTAATGGAGGTGTGAGATGTTCAGAGCCAGAGGAGGGGGATTTAGGGGCTGGTCTCATCTTCCTGATAAGAGGCTCATTAGAGCGGGCAGCAGACCCCGGCATGCCCCTCGCCACCGGCTGGGCGCTCAGTGTGGGAGAGTAAATGACGGATCGGGCACGCAGCCACAGAGAGCAATTACTGCTGGAACAAAACCTGAGTCGTCGGTGCTCTGGTCCAGGGAGCACCCACTTTTCACATAAATCACTGAGATATGAGCATGGGATTTAGCACAGGAATAGAATTTCAACTGAAGCAGGAACTCAGCAGTCAAAGTGATACAAAGCCAGCACCAGAACATGCAGTGAAAGGCTTCTATTGTCAATATTATGAAAAGACTGTTCGTAAAAGTTAAATTGGGTAATAAGGAAGTATGGCGCGCTTTATAATTTATATTCAGGGGTCCAGTCAAGTGTTTGGGCTTAATCTCAGTGAGTGAATGCTAAACTGGTTGCATGCGATTGCTGAATATCACAAAAATGCGGATGAGAGTAGAGAAGACATTCAGCCAATTGTCAGAGCCGGAAAATGCGGATTGATATGACATATTCTGTGTATTTTTAACGGTGTTTATTGTGTCTTGTTTTTTTCCTTCTGGTTAAAATGAAGAACATTTTCCACATGCATCAATGTACTTCCTATTGGCTTCTCAGTTGTTTAAGTCTCAGATCCCAAATTAAGTTGTCTCTTTTTTCATTAATTTAATTTTAAAAAAGCTTTTATTATTGCTATTTTATGGTTTCATGATTTGCTTTAATTTGATTTGACTGAATTTATTGTTTTGGGACTAGTAAGATCAAATTTAGCTTACTGTTTAGTGTTTGTGCAGCACTTTGGAAACAGTTTCTGCTTATAAAATGTTCTATATAAATACATTTTTGCTAAACTTCTTTGAAACAAATTGTTGAAGCCAGGAAACAATCCCACACCACTGAGGCTGGCGCTTTGTGTGGCTGCAAATCAGCCCCATGACATCTGTGGCCGCAGTGGGGATGGGACAAAAAACAATAATATAGTTTATCATGATAAAAAGGGTAGACAATAATCGTTTGTGGCAAATGTATAATTGCCAACAAAGATTATCACCATTATAGGCAAGGCAAGGCAAGTTTATTTGTAGAGCACAATTCGTACACAAAGGCAATTCAAAGTGCTTCACACAACAGGAAAAAAATGCATTAAAATCACAAAGACATACAAGAGAAGAGTGCAAAGAAAGTCATTTCAGTCATATGCCCCCAGATTTCTAACTTGATTTATAGGTTCTAGAGCAAGACACTGGAGGTGACTGCAAACACTTTCTCTTTGTTTCTGTGGGCCAAAGACCATGATTTCAGTCTTGTCTGAGTTCAGCTGGAGAAAGTTGTTTTGTATCCACACACTGATCTGTTGGATGCAGTGACAGAGTGAATCCACTGGTCCATATTCACCTGCCGTCAGTGAAACATAGATCTGAGTGTCGTCTGCATGATTGTGATAGGACACATTTTTGCTGCGTATCAACTGACCTAACGGCAGCATGTAGAGGTTGACCACCATATTGTGCATATGCACAATATGCCTGACGTTCTCTTCAAGATTGTTCTAGTTTTCACTTATTATAAAAGACAATACCATAAATGGAACATATTCATATTATTAAAACTATGATTAATATACCAGTACATAACATTTAAACTGTCAGTAATTTTAATAATATTTATCATGACATTATCATTAATCACAATTATTTTTGTCATGATAATCGTAAAATAAGATTTCAATATTGTCCCATGCCTAAGCTACAGTAGCTTTTCACGACTAGGAGACGCAGTTATCCAGTGTAAATGTCATTATTACTGGCAGTATGAATGTGTCAGTCAGCTCCAGCTCGTGTGCGATTTAAAACTTAAATGTTCCTTCACTTATACATATTTAATGAAGGACTAATGTAAAACACTTTGAGAAGCTGTGTTTTTATAATTTATGTATTTTAACACTATCACTGAATGTCAAACAGGCTAGGCGCGATTATGTTTACAACGGCTAAGTATTATTCAGTGCAATAACTAGTAACAACTCCAATCTCCCTGCTGATGAAATTAGCTGTGTTCTCACATTAATATGAAATATACTGTACCTTTCCTGGGCCCCCTCTGTATGGTGGTATCCCCCTGTTGCACCTCTGAAACACATGAAACATTTAGTTATAAGTATGATTGTGTGCAATGTTGCATGTTCATAATCATATCGACCCTGCAGGGCATTTTCCAGACGTGTGAGACGGCATAGGGTTTGATGAGTACATGGATGTTGCTTCACACCAGGAAGCACAAGATGTCACATTTGTGGGAGGAATTTGTGGTAACTGTTACAGACACCCACAAACTGCACAATTTAATGAGCTCAAATCCCATCTTCAGACCTAGTTTATTTTCAAATCTCTGAAGTGAGCTGGTGTTAGGTGTGGGCGATACTTCCCCAAAAACATATCACAATTCTTTAGAGATGATAATATAGATTTGTCAGTGTAATCCCTCATTCGTCCAAGAGTTTTCCATTGTAGAAAAAAGATTCAGTTGTAGTCATCTGGACACTTTTAGAGAAACAAGACGTTTTGACTCTCATCCAAGAGCCTTTCTCAACCGACGGATTTTGGCACAACTATGGTTCTGCAACACGGTAGCGCAGCGGTTAGCATGCTTGTTTCAGAGCAAGAAGGTCCTGGGATCAATTCCCAGCTAGTTACATGTTACATGTACTCCCTGTGTCTGCGTAGGTTTCCTAGCCCATGGTTAATCCGGTATTTTTCCATCATGTGTTTCCTTTATGTTCATTAACAAGCACTGTCCTGACCAAATATTAAAGTCTTGATCACCCCCACTTGTGGAGGGTTAGAGTCAAAGAGCAGGTACTGATCCGTGTGTGTAGGTTTCCTATATACTTCAATCTGGAGTTTCCGGTCCTCTTCTCTGATAGTGGAACAATCAAGAAAGGCCAAGCAGTTCTCTTTAGCGGCTTTCCTTGTAAACCTGATATTCCGGTCCACAGCATTGATGTGTTCTGAGAACGGTTCAAGCTCTTGTTTCTTGATTGAAGTACCCAGCAGCTCAGAGGCTGAGAGGAAGGAGGAACATGTCCAGAATGCTCTCTCAGCCTATGGTTACCCCACTTGGGCTCTTAACAAAGTTAAAAGAGACAAAAAGCAGGACAAAAGGGAAACAGAAACTAGAAGGAACAGAGTATCTGTCCCTTATGTGTCTGGACTGTCTGAAAAACAAAAAAGGATTTTAGATAGCACGAAATCCCTGTTTATTTTAAACAGATTCAACGAAAACTGGTTCATCCTCAGGACAAGTTGCCTATTCAAAAACAGCAATGTAGTGTGTTCAAAACAACGCAGTGAGATAAGTCGTAAAGAGCGTTACAAGTGAGACTAAACAGCCACTGCACAAGAGGCTGTATCAACACAGAAGACACGCAAATTCAGGATTACAGAGCGTCTTCATTTTACAGAGCGTTCAAAGCATCCAGTTTACATTCAAAGTCTATGTGGACGCACATCCTGGGAATTCAGCGTTTTTGCAGCGCGTATCGAGCGTTTTTGTGGCACGAATCCTGCGATAAATCCTGCGTACAAACGATAAAAAAATCAGCCAGATGCAGCTCTTGGAACAAATAATGAAATCGGGCGCAAGCGCAAATTTGGACGCCATGGTCTGAACGTAGCTCTGAAGCCGCAAACCACTCTTTTGAAGACTGAGGTGAAGAGTAAGCATGAGATGGTTTGAAAGAGGAGTTAAGGAGGCCATTTTTTGTTTAAAACAACAAGGGAAAAAAGGAGAATCCCTCTTTAGACAGGAAGACAGGAATGGAGGTTTAAGGTTCAATCTTCCGGGAGAATACAGTAGCATTCTGAAGCCATGGGGCGGCATCAGCCCTAGCCATTCTGATGTTAATCAGATACCCTGAGCCAGCCAACAATTGATTTTTATGGCCATTACATGGCTGCTATGGTAAACAAAGATTAGTTTCAGGTATATACTATTATCAGGAGGTTCCGCCCAGAGGGCAGGGCTTACTCAGAATAGGATAAACACTTGAGTTCTCAGACCATATCCGTAGGTTGAGAATGATGTCTTGTTATTCTAAAACTGTGTCCAAATGAATACAACTGAATATTTTTTGTACATATTAGATTTGATCACATTTCATGCAATTAGCATCTTCTGTCATTAAGGGGTAGAATAAAGTCATCATCCCCTACGTAAGAGTTCATACATCACTGCAATTGGTTGAGTCCACCTGTCATTTGCCCAAAGCAGGACAGAGGCTAATGAGTAGGAGGAGCGGGGAGTGTCTCGGTTTGAGCATAAAGCTGCATGAAACAGAGGATCTCTGTACTGCCATATCGCTCAGCTCTATTTATTGTGTTTGTTTTTCTGGCATTTTTGAAACATTTGTTCCTAAATATTACCATAAGTATCATACCGGGGTAAAACACTTCAACTAATTTCCAGTATTGTGGCTTTTAGTAACAGGAAGGGCAACTGGAGTCAAAATATGGCTTATCGCTTGGGCTTTACATCTCATTTAAAAGAGTGCTATTTTTGTTACGTAAAATGGCGCTTCTTGCTCTATCCATGGGTTTCAGAGGGATGAAAAATCAATTAAAAACCAAATATCATATCCTTTGAAGGGTGAAAAGTCTTCAAAATGTTGCCTGGAACAGGAAGCTGAATCCTATAGTTACATCCCAAAAGAATCATGCCGTTTAGTGGTTAACTGATCTATCACCATTGGCGTGCGTTCAAGCCGTTGTCTTGTAACTGGAAGGTTGGCAGTTCAAATCCGGCTCTAACCAGTCTTAATGTGTATGTATTAAAACACTTCACCTGCATTGCTTGTGTGTGCGATTGGTGGAATTTACATATCCTTTCACTTGCATTAACTGAGAAGACATTTTGTGTAGAATTAGTATGACTGACCAGACCACACACCTTTCTCATACGCGCAGCACTCTCCTGAGTAAATATTTTATTAGACTAAATTTACTGTCAGCCTGGGCAAACGCAGTGCAGTATTTGACCTCGTGCACACCATCATAGAGAGATTTGTCCACTAGTTGAAGCTAATGAGCTTTTGGTGGCCCCTATTCACCCTGGCGCGCCGCTTCCACCGCTCCACTCGAATATCTTATCAAATTCAGTGCAAAGGTTGTGTCTAACAAGAATGGCTGGCTTCATCTTCATTCACGGAGGCTTATGTCCACCAGTCTATAAGCCGTTGACCTTGGAGCTGTGTTTCTAATGTGGTGCATGGATGAGAGCGCAGTGTCCCTAAAGAGAGCAGACACTGACCTATGTCGCTGAGGTTGCAGTAGGCTCTCCATTCAGATCCACTCCTGCCTTTCAGAGTGCTCGACTGTGGAGAGACACATGTGAGGAAAGGACATTAGTCTCGAGTGTGGAGAGAGTAAAGCATTCAATCGCATTTATTTAGACTATTACCAACGTTTGTTTTGTTTCATACTGTTTGTGTATGAAGTAGGGCAGTTACTATCGATTGTTTTTCCAAGTCAAACGATTGTTTCTGAGACTTTTTAAATATATTATCAATCAAATAAAAGTTGTTGTGTGACTACAGGCTTCAGATAAAGAATCTACGGATAAAGAGTATTATTGATACAAATCAGAAATGGTTTATTCAGGGTGTTTTACAGGCTGTATAGTCCAGATAACAATTAAGATTATTAAAATAGGACTACACAATTAGTTGATGAATGGTTGCAACCCTGTATGAAGTGATTGTGTAACTTGTCTTGGTTAATACTTAATTATTAATGTTTATTAATATCTTTTGTTTTTGTCTCTATAGTGGAAACCAATCTTTGTGGTACAATTAGCCTTCAGAAATGTAAAAGGTGCACTATGTAACTTTCCTGGTGGGGGTTTGCCACCTAGATTTATTCATTTGTCTAGAATGTTTGAAAGTACAGCATTAAATCTTTCTATCTTTTTCCAGTCACAGAAGTTTTTATTGCTAAAAAAAAAACATGCATTCTCTCCACAAATCTGGCCTGTAACTTGGTCTAGTGACGTCAACTCCTGGTTTCAAGTAGATAGTAGTTTAATGCCATACTAGGGAACATTTTTAGGCAAAGCAATTAAATCTGAATGGAAACAAGCAGGCAAAAGACCCTCTAGAAAAGTTACATAATACGCAGTTGATACACTGGCTGTCTAAACTGGATTCAACTAAGCCAATAAAGTAGGTCCGAGCTTCCTACTGGAGAACTGCTGCAGGTGATGAACTTTCAGCTGCAACACAGTATTTAAACCCGACTGATGCAGTGAGTGGCTTCTCATTTTCTGAAACAACCATGTGGAAAGACAAATCCTGTGGTGATGGAAAAGATGTCAGTGTGTTTGAGAAGGGTCAAACCATTGGCATCAAGCAGAGAGAATAGTGGACAGTGTAGTAAAACAATTAGTGATGTCTTTATTAGCTTTGTCTTTTTCAACTGATGCTTTTTGATGTTTTCCTAAACTACATGATGGTTACTGAGCACTTGGAGTGACCTTCAGGGTGAGTGTGCCGTCCAGACCACTGGAGATGGTGGACACCACGTTGCACTGAGCCACAGTGTGGTAGCTGGGGTTGGAGAAGCATGGCGCCTCGCAGCCATTTTGCCCAGGGATGACCTCTGTGGGGCTGGGGCGCATGGCCACCGTGCTGCCACACTCTGAAACACAGGACACACAGGGTCAACACAGCCCACCTCAGCTATTTAACCTGTGCAGCCATCCCAAATCAAACACCAGTCTATCAGAAACCACTAAAGGTTCTGGTTTGAGTGCAGTTTAATCCCGTTCTAGATTAGTTCTGTGTTAAATTCTAGTTTTGTTTCACTGATTCCACAGAAATATAAAGTTAAAACCATAAATTTTCCCCGAATATGGGTAAGTTTTTTGTCATAATGTGGAATATTATAGCTAAACAAACGATTTTTTTCCCAGGCCAAGTAAGAGTAAATTTGGGGTTTGTATACATTTTTAATGCAATTTTTGTCAATTTTTCTGGCTAAAAACTTATTTGGTGGAGTTTTAAGTCAAGATATATTAGTTTCTTACTTCTTGAAGTTGAAAACTGCTTCATCAAGAGACTCTGAATTGCTCTGGCTGATCAGACCGTAATAATGAGCTCAGTTCAGTTCATTTTATTCTACCTCTGAGATAATACAAAACTACACGCAGACCATTATAATATATTAAACATAGATGTGAAGACCGCTCATAGAACATATGGGTAATCATACAGGATATTAAATATGTGATGAATGTTAGGAGTGTCTCATTAAGAACCCAACAATACTGAAAACATGGTTCAATGTTGCTTTTGTGTATACATTTTAATATTGTTGCGAACCCACCAGGATCATTATTTAGGCACCTGCACCAAAGCAAACCATTTAATCTCCTCTTGTTTGAATAGGTTCATAAATTGTGGTCACAAAATAGAAACCATTATGAGTATTTGAGTATAGTCTTGAAAACTGCATAAAATGTATGAGTGATAAAAACTAAAATAAAGCTGAAATCATAGCAGTTTTGTGGTTACGGCCAAAACCTTTTCAAGGTAACACAGAGACAGGAAAAAAGGCCTTCAGCAACTTTGCTCCCTGTCTGTGGAACAAAAGAGACTTTTTAAATGAAATCATTTTATGCCTTTTAATGAATTCAAAGCACTGGATAAAGACTGCCCACAGTGCCGGTGAACTTGTTCTTTATGATTTTTTGTGTGTGTCTTTGTTAATTTTATTTATTGTTTCATTGAATGTTTTATTGGTGTTTTATGTTTAAACTGTATTTTGTTTTTGTACCCACAAAAAAGAGAGTTTTTCTCATTTGGTTTTACCTGTATAAATAATAAAACATAAATTAAACCAATGTTGACCTTTCCTGAATGGTTTTAGAATAGTCAAGAATAGTCTACTTATTTACTACACTAACTCCTTGATAAACTATTTATTAATTATGAATTAAGTCTTTGTTCATGCTTATACAGATTTGTTTTTGTTTATATTATTGTATATAGTCCTATAAATTAAAATACATCTAGAATCATTATAGTATTGAAATTAGTATGGAGTATCGAGTAATTTGTTTAGTGTCAAATTTGAGGTTGAAATATGAAACATTATTCTGCAAACCCCTGAATCTATAGTTGTATTTACTTTGAAACATTATGGGGAAATTGTACTTTCTGACACCATACCTTTATTCATACTTGAGTAAAATTGTATTTGATTTAACAATATTCTTTGGGTCCTCTTCTCACTGTGAGTCTACAAGTGACAAAAACCTTTTTGTCGACAATATAAATGTGTGTTTCTTGCACCGCTCCTCCAGATATGATTTGCTTTTGTAATTTTTTGTGCCTGTTCTTTGCATTTGTTGTATTGATTTGATTAACTCATAAATCATAAATCAGATTTGAATACATTGTACGTCCAAACAGTTGCTCAATACTCATAGACATAGTTTCTCTTTTCACTTTTTACTCTTATTTAGTAATTATTTGGATCACTATATTTTACTTCACCTTGAGAAATGAATATATATATGTTTTTAAATAACGTTACTCTTACTTGATCTTACAAATTTTGCTTACTCTACCCACCTCTGCATGCACAAAACCTTTCTAACCCTGTTGTTTAGGCCTCCATAATAATGTTCTAAAATCCATGTCATTCTGGCATTAGCTCAGAAATGCTTCAAAATCAAGAGTTGCCTGTTCATATCAACTCACTGAAGTTCTGTCTTGTTTTCCCCTATTTGTAGTCATAGCCAGTTGCTAATGCTGCTGATTTCATACATATTTGAGTAGTTGTACCGGACAGAGAATAGTCGGTGTTGGTGATGTGCATGGCCTGAGAGTAGGAGACGCTGGGCTGGATCTCTTGGCCTTTGTCCCTCTGCCTCTGCCGGTACCACACAAACAGGCTGAGCAGCGCCATGACGATGAGCAGGAGGAAGATGACGCCCATGACGGCACCCGCGGACTGGCGCTCCGAGCTGCGCGCCGGGCTGATCTTTGTGTACGGGTTCAGCTCTTCCATCATCAGAGCTGCTGCATGCATAACAACGTCACGGTTAGAAAGGGGGCGTGAAGGGGGCGTGAAAAGGGCGAGGTCAAACAGCAGGTAAACAGGCAAATGCTGATTGCTCCTAATAATTCAAGTGCCTAAAATGTTAATTACATGTCTGATTTAACATTAAAGGATGTCTGTAAAACATGGTAAACTAATAGAGATAAAACTATGAAGAACCAGCTAATTTTTGCCGTTTGTCTTGGGCAAGACACTTCTCGCTTGTTGGCTGTGGGGGTTATGGAGCTCAACAGTCCTACCCAATTTGAAGCCGCCGAGGCTTTGGAAGTAAATTGCCTTTTCGAAAAATGCAATTATTGAGATTTTAAAGACAGGCCAGAGACTAACCAAGTTTGTGGTTACTAATGTGGCTGGTTTCAGTCCAAAAAACGCATAATAACATGAAATAAAATTCTAGGTCTTGTGGTCATTAGTTATCGCTGACCTACCACTCTCTCGCTCTCACAAAACCTTTGGCACATTCTAAATGTTCAAATTGTATGCCTTATTTTATCACAAAAATGCTGCTTTTATAATACACTCTTTGGGGGGAAACACAAAATGTTTACCAAAAAAGTCAGGAACCCCAAAATGTTTATGTGAAAAATGAATGGAAATGATGTATTTGCAGGACCTCGAAGTGGTCGGTTACAGTTGAGATCCATCCTTATATGAATGTTCTATATCCAAGTCTGTAAAGTCCTTTGAGGCGACTGTGACTGTGATTCTGTGCTGGAGTAAGGAAAGTGAATCGAATTGAATCACCTTGGTCACAGCGGATGCCTTTGTATCCGGAGCTGCAGTAGCACGTTCCCGTCACATAGTCGCAGGTAGCATTATTCAGGCACTCGCAGAGCTGCTGGCACCCATATCCAAATGTCCCCGCCGGGCACTCTGCAAAGGAGGAGAGCCTGCATTACCACCCCCATCAAATGAAAGCACTTAGCCAGCCCAGCCAGGTGTTTATGAGCACAAGCGTTCACTTCAAAACTGAAATATGCCGGGCTTATACTCAACTCTGCTCACAGTTGGTACCGACAAAGCCAGTTCGACATGCACACTGCCCGTTGATATGGTCGCAGTCCGCTCCATTTTGGCACCGGCACACCTCGGCACAGTCACGGCCGTAGAATCCAGAGGGACAGCCTGGGTATAAATATGAAGAAAGAGAAAAAGATGAGCTACACAGGAACGGACAGAGTCAAGGTCATGAAAATCAATAATTGTCTCCGCAGGAAATGTTGTGAGGATCAAAATGAATGATTGGATGGAAATCAAAGGTTTCAGCACAAAACTTGGCAATGGTGTAAACAAGATTGACAGACATATCGCATCTAGAAAATGTCATTTCTATGCATATGACAATGAACTACAACGCTCAAGGCAGACAAATGATGGAATTTGAATTAGTGGAGTTGATGTCTATACCGTCCCTGCAAGAATGACTGGAATCTGTAATGACTACACTAACGTAAAGCGTGCACCTCTGACACATGGGCGAAGAACTTGGAGAAAATATATTGTTGTAAAACGTTTTCTGGAGATGTTATTTCTTTGCCAGGAAAATTTCACTGTATGACTTTTACCTCTCTATCTTGCACAGTCAATTGCAAGCGTTTCTGTTGCTGAACAATACTCTGAAAAACATCATCTTATTGTGAATGGGCTCAGCTCTCCACAGATCTGACCTGCAACTTGGCATCACATTCTTGTCTCCATGGAGATGAGCATCATACATTTATTGCCATACATAGAAAATTCCAGGCAAAGCAATAACATTTCCACGGAGACGAGCAGTTTGGCATAAAAGGTGATTTCTTGATGTGTTCCTTTCCAACATGAGGGCAACAAGAACTGGAAAAGACCTATAAATCTCCGTGAATATCTACGGATTCTACAAACGTTCTGTCCTCCAAACTAAAAACTTTATCAATTATGTTATAATACATTACTACGTTGTTATATATAGTATGGCTTTTGTTAAAAATAATAATGTGACTGATGTCAATTATCTGCCATTTTGAGCAGCAGCCACTAGATGTCAGTGTGCATCCAGACTCACGCTGTGTGCAGTAGAGTCCCGTCCAGCCCGGGCTGCACCTGCACTCGCCGTCATAGGCACTGCACTGGGCTCCGTTGTGACAGTTACACGAGTTCAGACAGTCGGGGCCCCAGTGACCGGAGGGACAGGCTGCAGGGGCCACAAACACACCAGACTTAGCCCATATTGTCCCCTCAACACACTCCACAGCACATCACATTTCCATCCACCTGAGACTCTGAGAAGACTACAGTCATTTTTAAAATGTGATAATTGTAATCAACAATTATGTACAGTACAATTGGTTGGTTTAAGATTGTAGAATTGAATGGAGGGCCCGAGTCAGAATCATAATGGTAATGCCGAAAAAGCAAACGTCCATCGTCTTGTTCTGGTTAAACTATTACACCAGGAAAACACTAGTCATTTTGCCTGTACCAAAAATGTAACAGGGCTTGTTATGACGTCGTCTGAAACTTGGCAATAGCTTAAAAAGAATGTTAAAACTGTGATATCTTTCCCAGTTCATGAAAATAATAGATTAAAATGTACTTTAAACATGTCTTTGGTAAAACTGGGAAAGAACAACTTCATTTTCAAGCACTCATTTAAAATAAGAGGTTATCTACCATTGAATGACAAAATATCACCGCTCATTAAATTTCAAAGTGCGTTTTGTCACAGTAACATTTTACAGAGTCCCATCTTCAGGTTTGTAGGCATATTTCAGTCTGAACACAAATAGGGCCATTTGAAAATGCAGACGGCAAACTTCATCTGACCTTTTCCCTCGATCACCTTTGTTACCCACACGTGTCAGACTTAATCGCTCTAAGCAGAATATCACTAATACACATCTTTCTGATCGTGAGTTATTTTACTTAAAGCAGTAAATGCAACGAATAGCACACATCAATTTCCGTGGTTCTGACAGCTCAAAGCTCGGCGAACGATCTTTGGCCCGAGGTGCCATAAATCAAACAGCATAATGTATTACAACAATCATTTAAGCCAGCTATGCCTTTTACATCAGCTGGAGATATCAGGCAGCGGAGGTTATGAAGATGATGAATGTGTGCCGAGGTAATTGGAAGGTAGGAGTTAGTGGTGAAAGCAAACAAAGATGAGGTAAAACGTGTAAGAGAGAGCGAACCCTGAGAACAGTCCTCGCCGATCCAGCCGGGGAAGCACTGGCAGGAGCCGTCGATGGGGTTACACGTGCCGTTGTTGGTGCAGAGGCAGATTTCTGCGCACACTCGGCCATACCTGCCCGTCGGACACACTGGAGCACAAAGCAAGAGAAAACCGGATTTAATTTGGGGTTAAAGCTAGAGCCGAGGAATTAATTGATTTTTAACTGAGATCTGAATTGCGTCATTTCTAATCGTTAACGATGTTCTTGGGTCTTTTTATTTCAGAGGTGTACAGCCGATCCTCTGTCAGTAAACGCATGTGGTTTGAAGCAGAAAGTCTTTGGAGGAAGTCTGTAATGTTTATGTACAGAAAATGTATATTGATTGACATTTTTATTTGTTGTTGTTTTAAGTTGTTAAGTTGTCCAGCACTAAAATTTAGGGAAAAGAAGGATTTATTGTCCTTGCAGGCAGGGTTGGGCAACTTGACAAACAAATTTGTATGTCGATATTTTTTATGGCGTCAGACTGTACTGTGTCAATCCAACGGTGTTAAAACATGTGTTTGTTGAGATATAATTATCAATCAAATGTGAAATGTTGAAAGTTTACAAGATAACATGTTTTAATCAGCTCTTTTTCTAGCATTTTTTACTATAAACAACACACTCTTTATTATAATATTCACAATATGATGTACATTTCGATACATGGCCCACCTCTACTTGCAGGCAAATCTGGTCTCTGCATTTGACCCGTCCATTATTGTATTTGATCAGAAAAAGACCAATGCCTAGCTGGAGGATTAGTCTATTGTGTGTGATTTAGGCTTACAGGAAAACAAAAGCACTCAGGCGCAAGAAGAGCATGCAAACTCCCACACAATCTGGGAAATGAACCCGGAACCTTCTTGTTGTGAGGTGAGAAAGCTAACGACTTTGCCACTGTGGCCTGCAACTACTCCATGGACAAGCCCTCTAACTGTAGAAGATTCACCAAGATTTAGGATGCACACAACGCTTTCAAATTATGACTAAACTGGAACTAAACCTTGAACTAAAGACCAAGACTAATCCAGGACTAGAACATGATCAATGCAAGTCTACAGCAAGACTAAACCGGGCTCAAACCAGGGCCAAACCAAGACAAGTGTGAACGCACTCTAAGATTATGATGCTCTGGATCTACATGCAAAAGAAATCACCCACACGCAATCAATTCCATTTGTCTAAAAGTATTTGCAGCACTTGCTTGCAGAGTGACCAACGACACTTTCTCCACTGCTGCTCCCCAAACGTTCACTGAGTTCCACCCGTAAACTTTCGATATGATACTGTATTGAGTGGACATTAAACGCTTATTAGACACGCGTCAACAGAACTGCCCCATTTCCTTTCACGCCAGAAGAATGACTGATGTGCCACAAAATTAAAATAGACCATGTACACACACCACTCTATGCATATTTTATGAGATTAATATTTCACTGCTCTACGCAACTCTACAATAAAACATGTCATCTTCAGTGAAACCTCCATTGTGCTTTTGGAGGCGGACGGAGGGACAAATGGAGGGCAGGTGTTAGGATGCCGCTCGGAGAATAGCCCAGCGGAGAAGAGATCAGATAGGCGCTGGTTCATTTCATCTCCTCAGTTTAATTATTACATGTGAGCGTCTCTTCCTGCATCTGCGCTCTGTTCCCAACACCCAACTAACATCTGCAGTTCTCCAGCACTGATTTATGGATAAAAAGACGCCCACTTTTCTTCAAATTCATTATTAATTACCAATTAATCTGATGTCTCGGTTGGAAAATGTGTTAAAATAATTTACTTATGCACTTTTGGTCACACTTTATATTACCTTACATGTCACTACCTGAAACAGCGTGTAACTTTTGATTGCCCCTTCACCAGCTTGTGGCACTCGGGCCTAATTACATGGTTGTTAAGTGTTCGTTAAGGTTAAATTATGATGGCACACTTTTTGAATCTCTTGTGAGGGAAATGTATTCCCTGCATTCGACCCATCCCGTCAGAACCATTTCAGCTCGAGGATTTTCCCTATTGTGCATGTTTTAGGTTGTGGTAGGAGATATATTGAAACATTTATGATATCGCAATTGCTGTTTGGAGATGCAAGATTAGAATGTCGAGTACGTCGTACATCGTCTATTAAAAAATATGAAAATGAGCTAATAAAAGAGACAGAATCGTTTAGTGTAATCTCCCAAACAAGAGTATAAAGTGACATTTCTGTTCTTTTGTGGTTAAATTTATGGTCCATTTATGTTTTGTGCGATACTTGAACCACGACTAACATTTTAGCAAATTCCTGATGCATTGTGAAAATATTGTCCGGAAAATCGTTATCAAGATAATGCTAAAAAAATACAGATATTAATGTTTAGTTTTTTTGGAACATATTTGTTAAATTTTGGTGCATATATATATATATATATATATATATATATATATATATATATATATATATATATATATATATATATATATTATAATATATATATATATATATATACACACACACGCACACACACACCAAAAGAGTGATATCTGTTCATATACATATATATTCAACAAAATATAAATTATATTGTTATTTGTGATGTGCATCTAGTCATTTTAAAACAATTAGAACAAATGTTTTTATTTTTTGCAACTGGGCAGTGAAATAAAGTGTAGGGCAGTGTATTTGAACTTTGCTCCCTCCTCTCCCAGTGCACCCTGGCCTCCCCGTGGCCCTGGGATCCCGCTCGTTCATGCGTCTTTGGTCGTGCTGTGCGGTCGGAGTCCAGCCGAGCTCCACGCCGGAGAGAGAGCGGCCGCCTCCGTCCCGCTGCAGCACCCTGCCGTAATTACTCACCAGACAAATTAGCAGCCTCTCCATTTCCCTCTTCGCTTCCTTCGACAAACCTATTAAACTTTTATTTGTACGACACGGCTCAGAGTTTGAAAGAGAATTCAAAAGACCCCCGTAGTGTCTCTATGATTTAAAGTATAGTAAATTTGCATATCTGGGCACATTATGAAGCTGGAACTGTCCACAGACTGACAAATATAGCTCAGATTAACAGTTGAGGTGATTTGAAAATGCATAATGACCAGTGTAAATCAATGAAATGTATATTTTCTCCGGATATCCTCCCTAGTAACCAGCCACATCAAGTCTTCTAATTGTTGTTTCTTTTTATGTTCTTTTTTTAATCTTCTGTATTGTGAGTGATTTTATTTGACCGTAGCACTTTTAAAAGGGTAAAAGGCAAAATAAAAACTATTTATTACATCTATTATTCATTATTCATGGAGGGCAAGCGCATAGCGACAGCACTGCCAGACTATTGATTATTAATTCCTATTTTCCAGATTTATTTATTTTTTTGCCAGTTTGGTTAATTTAGTTTTCTCTATACAATCATCTATATCACTGAATCTTAACACTATTGCTGGAATGGAATTTCAGAAGTTAGCTAGAAAAGAAAAAAAAAATAGACATTTGACTAAATAACTGATGCAGTGACAAGGGCTGCACAATTTTCAAAAGAAATCTGATTACAATTTGTGTTCTGATTGTGATTAGATTTGCAATTTATAGTATATTTAACAAGTAGGGTTCAGTTCATTGTAAATAACTCCAGGAGCATTAACATTTGAGAGAAGACTGAAATAAGAACCGATGAACTAATGAATCCCATTCATTTCAGAAAGCTCCCTGGCCTCTGGTAGAGGAGCTGAGGTTAGACAAAGGGATGAGACCATCCAGAGGGTGAGGAGGGAATTTTGCTATAATAAAATAATCAGTTTTGAATCATCTGTGTCCTGAGTGCAGTGTAGGAACGTGCCAGACCACAAATGAGGTTTGGGAAGATAAAGTTCTTTTGATTTTAATTGTGCGGCCCTAGTGGTGATGTTTATCCAGATAAATGAAGAAGCGCAGACAGTTCGGGTTGTCTGGGGACTTGCCTTGATTACACAGAGATCCAGTGAACCCCGACAGGCACTCGCAGTGTCCTGTGACGTGATGACAGGGGCCAGTGCTGTGGACGCACTGGGGACACGACTGGCTGCAGCGGTGGCCGTAGAACCCCGGGGAGCAGACTGCGACACAAACAAACGAGATCTCAGACAGGAGAAGTAAGTCTTTAGTCCCAGAGCTGAGAAGACTTGGACACGAAAGGAGCAGGACAAGTACCAAGGGGAGGAAGAATGATCAAAGTGTAATCAGGAGAGAGAAGTCGAAGTAGAAGAGGCAGCAGAAGCAGGAGAACAGAAACAAGCCCGTCTTCATTAGTTACTGCAGGACATGGGTCGTGCAAGAGAGGAGCCAATTCATCAACGTCAACAGTGTCACAACACCGCAGTTTTATACATTTCGATGGTAAGCAAAAGCTTCCACATACTGATTTCAGTACTACAACAATTATGTTATTTTATTTTTTTCAGATGTTATATGTAATTTTCTACACAAACAATAAGACCAATTTACAAATAACTTATTAAATAAGCTGTAAAACAGCTGCAGTACATCCAGAACGCCGCTGCTCGGGTCCTGACTAGAACCAGGAAGTACGATCACATTAGTCCTGTGCTCAGGTCTCTGCACTGCCCCCTGTGGCTCAGAGAAAAGACTTCAAAGCAGCTCTGCTTGTATACAAGTCTCTCCATGGCCTAGCACCAAAGTACATCTCGGACATGTTAGTGCCATATGAACCATCTCTGACGTCAGGGACCGGCCTCCTGCTCGTCCCAGAGTCAGGACTAAACATGGACCGGCCTCCTGCTGGTGAACAGAGTCTGGACTAAACATGGGGAATCTGCATTTCAGTTTTATGCAGCTAATATCTGGAATAGTCTTCCTGAGGATGTGAGACAGGCCGCTACTCTGGCAATGTTCAAATCTAAGCTAAAAAAGGTTTTGTTTGGCTGTGCATATGACTGAAATGCTTTTCTTTGCACTCTTCTCTTTTATGTCTTAAACTATTTGACGGATAGCCTGAAAATGGCACCTTAAATTTCGTTAAATTAAGGTTTTGTGATGTTTGTCATGTCTTTGTGATTTTAATTATTTTTTTTCCTGTTGTGTGAAGCACTTTGAATTGCCTTGTGTACGAATTGTGCTTGCCTTGCCTAATATCACCATGTTGTCTTTGTGAACTTCTTAAATGTTCAGCATTTCATCCAGGGACAAATGCCCCAAAGCCCTCACCTTAACCAAATTAATTGTTCCTAAAAATAACCTGATTGTGAAACATTTGCTGGCATGGCCACTGATGCAAAAGAAAGAAAAATAACATTAAATTAGATTGTTGTGGTCCGCTCCGGAAAAAATAGTGAGTCCCCTGGACTTAATAAACAATCAAGAACACTTACTCAAATGAGTATGGATCCTAGTAAGTATCGATTAATATAAGGGTATAGATTCATTTGATGACAACAATACTGTCAACAAGTGTTACGATATATGAGATGAATTATAAAGAAAATTTGCTTTGGGATTTTTACTTACTATTTTATTACTATACTTTACTTTACTTACTATAGTAGACATACATTTCGGTCACTAAAAATGCAATAGAAACTTAAAAGAATTGAATTCGAAGAGGTTAAAAAAACCCGTGTACTTTTAACTGGTCAAATTCAAAGAGAAAGGGGAACTTGGCACAGCCTTTTCTACCTGAGAGCTGTGTTGTGTAAACTGAATTTGGAGCAGTAATCATCGGTGCCTGCACTCAAACAAACAGCAGGGCACTGTGTATACAAATCACTGTTTACAGGAATGTGACTGTGCATTTTCCACTGCAGAAATGATCAACGCCGAGAGCGAGAGAGAGCGAGAGGGAATAATCGACTTATCGTTCAGGAAATGATAAATGGAACAATATTTTTGTGGCTCAATATTTATATCTACATTTCTTGCACTAGTAGGGAATTTTTAAGTTAGCTTTTTTCCACTGTTTATTTTTTGTATCTCATGCTTTTTATTTTATTTTTACCTGTATTTTACATTTAGGATTAAGGATTCTCCTGCTTTAGGGGGACTAAGGCTGAAACCGACAGAGAGTCAGGGAGAGAGAGAGAAAGAAAGACCTGCACAGACAAACAGACAGGTGGAAAGAGAGAGAGATGAGAGAGACACAGAGAGAGAGAAAGATAGAGAGAGAGAGAAGCAGACAGGCACTAGAAGTGAAAAGAGAGCGATGCAGAGATATATGCACGGGAACACACAAAGAGAAACAAACAAACAGACACAGAGAGCGTGAAAGACAGAGAGACAATACCAGAGAGAAATAGACAGAATTGTAGAGGCGAGCAGAAAGAGTAAGAGACAAGAAGGCAGAGAGAAGCAGAAAGACAGACAAACAATGGGAAAGACAAGAGAGCGATAAGGAAAGATAGACAGATAGAAAAAGAGAGAGAAAAGCTGACAGAAGCAGGAAGGAAGAGAGAGAACAGACAGGTAGCTCGAGGGGGAGAGAAACGAAAAGAGAATAGAATGAAAAAAGACAGAGAAAAAGAGAGAGAGAGACAACGTACATAGAGAGGCAGAGATAAGAGGGAGAAACACAGGTAGAAAACAAGTCGAGACAAATGAAAGAGACAGAATTACAGACAAAGAAAGATTTCAAAAAGACAGATAAAAAAGACAAAGAAACAATTATTATAGAAGGATAGAAGAGATGGAAGGAGAATAGTCAGTGTTTCCCTTTTTTTTTTTTTTTTTGAGCTGTTGTTCTGCTTTTGGAACCGTACAGTCACTTTTTACGTTAAGGACAACAAAGTGTGAGTCTCTGATGGAAAATACTGCAGAGAGGGGCCTTTCCCACTGCGAGGTTGAACTTGTCTGTCTCTCCTTCAGCCTGTCTGTCTACATATGTCTGTGTGTGTGTGTGTGTGTGTGTGTGTGTGTGTGTGCTCTTTATGGCCTGTCCACCGTGAGCTGCGTGTCTCTGGAGGAGGCCCGAGCAGCAGCAGAGATGTGGTGATTAAGGGTTCGTCTGATGAAGAGTCTGCCGTCCTGCACTTCAGACAGACGTGAGGGCGCCTTCACTGCTGGGGCGTCCTCCAGCGCATCTCCACAGACCTCAGCAAGGTCAGTGCGATCAGGGCAACTTCAATATGTTCAACTTTTATTCATGTATTCTAGACAAAATGTAAACATTTGGGTTTGCATTGTCCCCCAGTCTTAAGTGCAATTATTTTAGGGTGGTTTGTTTGGTCCTGTTCTAGTCCTTGTTTAATCCTGATGTAGTCCAGGTTACTAGCATTTTGATGGTAAATGTGCAACTATATGAACGCACACTTACTAAACTATTCATGCACATCTTTGTGCAAAAAAAACCCCCCAAAACAGTCTGAAATACATTGGAAAATATAACATAAAATATAGACCTACTAACTCAAAGACACAAAAAATTAAAACTGCAAGTAGTGATAAAAGGTATAACATAATATTTGTTCAGACATGATCTATTTTAAGATTCATCTTTTTTTCCCCATTAATTTTTTCTCATAAAACAACAAAAACGAAACCGGGCAAATGATACGATATTAAGCATATTAAGCCCAAAATAAAGGTCCCATTTAGTACAGTGTCTTTCAAATTTGTCCAAAAGGAATTTTCCCCCCATATTGCGTATGTTGACTATGATGTCGTTCCAGTCCTTAGTCGTCGGTGTGTCGGTTTGTAATGTATCCAAGTTTCATCTTTCCATGTGGAAATGTTCCCGTCCAAGCTCTTTGTCCTTGTCAGTGGATCCATATAAAAAGGGGAAACTAAGAGGGATCGCTCCTTCTCTGTTGCAGGTCCAAAACTTTGGACCTTAGACAGGCAGAGTTACTTGCAGTTTTAAAGTCAGCTCTTAAAACTCGTGTTTTTAGCTTTTGAAATGTTGACTATTATACTGTGCAGTGTGCTCGTACAGCTTTGCATTCTGGGCATATGTTTCTAGTTCATTGCCGTGTTTTCTGATCATTACTGTGTACCGCACTCTGGTTAACTGGATTGTTTTTAAAGTGCAATGGAAATAAAGTGGGATTGGTCCCATGTATATCGATTTTTATGGTGATTCTTTCACGATTTTTCTCGGGGGCTTCAGTCAATGAGCTCTAATTTTCAATGCTTATTCCTTCTTATTCCCCAAAACTCTGTACAGATTCAATAGGGTTCTCACACCTAATAAAAGTCTAAAAGTCAAAACAACTACAGATAGCTTAATATTCTGAATTGAAGTTACACTAACCTGTGTATATAACCTTGCATTGCAGTTATCATTTGTTTATATGTGAAGATATCAGTGCATCAGTGCAGGTACAGTGCAGGTACAGTGCTGTAAAGTGCTGTGAGCTCACTTCTCTTGCAGGAGGTGCCCCTGTATCCAGGTGCACACACGCAGGTGCCGTCCTCTGGGGAGCAGGAGCCTCCATTCTGGCACGAGCAGCTCATGGAACAGTTGGGGCCCCAAAAGCCTTGTGGGCACACGCTGTCGCAGTGGATCCCTGCAGGCACATCCCAAATATATAAGTAAGCAGATTCAGAATGCCCTGAGAGCGCAAAGGATCACAGATGGACATACTCTAAGAACACGCCATCTGTAAAAACACATCGCAAAGCAGCCTTCACTTTTGGTACACAAGGGCTCACTCAGCCTTTATAGTGGACTAGAATATATGCAGTACAGAACTCATTTAGTGAAGTATTCATGACACTGAGCACAAAAACAAAAGCATATTTTTACCTCTCTTTTGCAGTCTATTAAATTCATCAATCAAAGTAAAGCGGGAACATCTGAGTTTTTTTTTTTTTTTTTTAAATCTATCAGTGTGGTTTTTTTTTTTAAATCTATCAGTGTGGGAGGAAGTACTACATTTAGTTACTTTAGTAAAAGTATTGGTACGGGAGCAAATAATTACTAAAATAAAAGCAATGACATACAAACATTAAAAAATACTGTACCCACCTAGTTTTAAAAGTAAAAGTATTTCAGACAGATTTTGAGATATATTAAAGCATCAAAAGCAGCGATCTTGATTTTTTTATTTTTTTTAAATAGCTGACTTTTGGTTAAACAGAAACATGAACATAAATAATAATAACATAAATAAAAATAACCATCGGCTCTACGGCTTCTCAAAGAATGTAGTGGAATAGAAAGTACAGATACCTGCTCTCAAATTAAGTGAAGTAAAAGTAAAAAGTATCCACTGAATAAGGTACTAAAGGAAAATGCAGATACCTAAATACAGTACTTGTTTCTACTTTCTACCACTGTTATTTAGAATAAACAAGACATACAATACATCAAATAATAATGTAATCATAATTGTAGTGGCGATTTGCCTATATAACAAGAAGACACAAGTTGATCTGATTTATTCACACACATGAGCAGTAAAGTAGTTGTAGAACAGTCCTGCCGCCTCTCTGTCTCTGAACAAACAAAACAAAACATGTGATCACAATTCCACCTTCACCAATGTATGCAAATTAGTGAGCTCTGTGTCCAAACAAATGGTTTACAAAACAAATAATAATAATAATAATAATAATAATAATAATAATAATGATAATAATAATAATAATAATAATAATAATAATGCAAGATAAAGATAATGAGCAAAAATAAATTTTTGGTTATTTAAAAATAAATCACAAACTTTGCAAAAACATAAATTAATTCTGATAGCAATGTTTTTCTCCAATGTTTGATGTCATTTTTTTATGCAGCTGCCATTCTACACAAATAGTTACACAACAGTCAAGGACACCATGCAATGCCATAAGCAGAAGTAAAAGCACTAACCTACCGAGCTACAAGGTTTAAAGCTGGTTCACAGTTGTCATTTCACAAAAGATTCTTAATATTATGACAAATGCATTCATAAATAACAATACACCATGATTCATAAATGGTGTGAGAGCGGTGAGTGGTTTCAGACACTGCACAGAAACCCCCGTCTCTTAAGAAGAAGCACTCCTCTCTTGCAGTTTTAGTTCAGCCCGACCTCTCGCACACTTCTCTCCAAATGCGCTTTATTTTTGATCTGAGCGGGGCGCGCTGCCAGTGCACTGTGTTGATTAACAGGGTCTGGTCTCCCGAGAGCCACAGCTTGTCTGCCATTCTCTTTCAGGAAGGCTGCTCTGGTGCCCAGCCGAAAAGAGGCACGAGGCTCAGGGTGCACTATCCAAACCTGAAAACATGGTACAAATGGCCAAATCGCACGACATGGCAATCCTATTTTGATTTAAAGTTGTTTTTGTATGCGAGCAATAGAGAGCATTGGCTCAATAAGCGTTCATGGCAAGTCTCAGGATTATTTTCGATTCTCTATGTTATGTTAAGATGACTATTGAGATGGTTTTTAAGCAATATTTTTTTTTACTTCAATGTTACCTCCAGAAGAGACAAATACATGCTAATGAATCTTTGGGCGAGTTCCCTTTTTAAAAAAATTTCATAAAAGTAATTTAAATTAACTGCCTTCAAAAGAAAAAGAAAACAGAAAGTTTAATTTAGCTCTTCTTTGACAATATACAATTACATTTTTAAAAAACATGACTACTTATTTATTGAGAGTAAAGTTTGATTGTTCGTGTTGTAATCAACCAAAGACAAATTTCCACTATGATGGACATTAAAGTGAAAGGGAAATTACTCCTTAACCTGTAAAAATACCGGTAATTATAGAGAAAATAGGAACAAAATAGGTCAAATACAGGATATCAGTGTGACAGTATAATCAAAATAGTAAGTTTTGGTGTCAATAATTGTCAAATAATACATTTACGATATTTGTTCTAGTAATAATTTGAACACTACTTTTGAAGTTGTGACACCCCCAGCCCCCGGCATGTCACATGTTCCTCTACACACGGTGAATAAGAAATAAAGTGAACAGAAGAGCAGCACATGAGCTCATCCACACACATATTCTATACCCTGAACCTTCAAGCAGAAGCCTTTTTTTTTGAAGCCTCATTTGAAATTTCCTTTGAATATCTGAGAATAGCGCGCCCATTAAAGCCACATTAGAGTACTACCTTTGAATTAAACCTGTGTGAAACTCCAGGGACTAAAGTTATACAGTAAGCAGGGAGGCTTAGGAGCACGGAGAGGAGCAGGGAGAAGGAAAGCAGCAGTCTGGCAGGCGAGGAGGGGCCACAGCCAAAGTGATTTAGTCAGAGGGACAAGCCAGCGACTTCAAAACGAGGGCAAGGCTGGTGCAAGCGTGTTTGAGGTTCTGCTGGTCCAGGCAGAAAAAGGGCTTCACTGGGAGACGGGAGGGTGGACACGGCACACTCTCTCCACTCTAATGGTGACAAACACAAGACGGCTGGACGGAGAAGAAAGAGCGATCGCGCCACAACCGAGGTCTTTTCAAAAGCCGCCTTTTCACCGAGGAGTGCCCGAGGTCCCTTCGTCCAATTTGTAGCAAAAGCAGAGGAGCACCCGCCCTCCCTTCAGCCTGTCTGTCTCTGCGCGTGTAAACATTCACTCTGCACATTCAGACGGCTTGAGAAAAGGGCTCTATTTAGCACCTGCTTTCATGGAAGGCCTATATGTAGTCAAAGCGCTGGGTGATGTCAGGCTTACGACAGAAGAGTAACTGCTGTGAGGTCACGTGAGGCGCTCCTGATACAGCCACGCTCAGCTTTAGGGTGCTGACAGTTCGTGGAGCGCAGGCGAGGAGAGAACACAACACAGCGGTGACAGTAAAAAAGGCTGAAGGCACTAACAGCTTCTGGGCCTGGTGTGACACTGTTTACAGCTGAAATTTGAGCTGGTGCAAATGGCCATCTTCTTCAGGACTTCAGACTCTAGGGAAGGTTGACTATGGACTGTTTTGAGTTGATACGATATACGATATTTGTCCTACTGCTGTGGCTAATAATTGACAAATATATTTAGATTTAAATTCCACAGCAAGACCTAGAAATTAATTAATGTAAAATTATCGTTCTACAATTAATTCGGTATTTTTATTTATTAGTTTGTTCAAAAAGACAAATCCAATGCACTCCATGATCAGATCGGACTCCCAAGGAATTCTGTTGAGGGGTTTTGGGCCAAAAATGGTGTGATTAGTAGTGATCGGAAGGATAGATGATGCAGACTACCACCAGGGCAGCTGTGGCTACAGAGGAAGCTTACCACCACTGTACATGCGTAGTGAAAGAATAACGTCAGAATCCATGCATTCCAAAGAGGACTTTCCGACTGAGCTTTTGGTGAAGTGGAGCTTGGAAAAGGACTCTATCTTTTCCTGCCACACTGTCAAGAGGATAGTGCAGTAGTCTAAAAATATTCATGAACCACTGGTGGAGAGCTCAGGATTTGAGGTAAGAAATTCTCCAAAACTCTCTCGTGATTGTATTAATTTTAAGATTTTACATTTTTTGCGAGAAAACAGTCATTTGTCTTCACTTGTTTTTTTGGGGGGTTTTTTTATAGCTGTAAAATTTAACAAAAACTTTAGAACATTGCATAACTTCAATCAAATTTTTCTTTTCCCTTTTTAGAAGCACATAATGACTGGATTAATACATTTATGAAACTCTGAACTTTCCCATTAGAAAGCTCCCATTGTCTACTCAGCTTCTACTCAATAATGGCCTGTCTGTCTGTCTAAGTGTTAATGTTTTAATTGAAGAACGTGTGAACATGCTGGAGAAAATGTTGCATAAATATTTAAATATTTGCAGGCTCACAGATTCTGCAATGCAAAGTGGCTTTGAGTTTTCCATTAAAGACCAAAATAAACTATTTAAGGTGAACAAGGTAACTTTTCTGGTCAGCGGTTTGCCACTTGCTTGTCTTCATGGTTATTTCTTTGCCTGGAATATTAAAGACTTTAAAGCCGCACTGAGAAACATTTCAAGCAAAACAATCACATCTCCTACTAGAAAAGTTACAGTGCACCTTTATAACGAATAAAAACTTGCAGCGTGTAATGTTACTGTGGGAGATGTGGTAGAATAATGTTCTTTTTAAAGTCAATGTATGTTTGTGAGCCCCCGCTCGCCCGGCGCCCCCTGGTGACTCAATTACAGCAGACAGATGGCCCTGACCGCAGAGATTCAGAGCATGCACCTTTCCGAGGCGCTTGGTTCAGCTCTGTACATAATAAAGCCAAACTGTTACAAAGAGAAAAAGAGGATGAAAAGGAGGAGGAGTGAGGAGAGGGAGCACAAGAGGGAGAGAGGATGCAAAGAAAGTTAAGAGGAAGTCGAGGAGGAAAACCCTGAGAACATGAGTGAGAGAGGAGAGAAGGAGCAGAGGAAAGTGAGAGCACAGAGGGAGCAGAGGAGGATGAGTGAGGAGAGGGAGTGGAGAGAGAAACCATGGCAAAGAGGAGAAGGAGCAAAGAAAAGTGAAAGGACAGAAGGAGCAGATGAGGGTGAGAGAAGAGCGGATCAAAGCATGGAGTTGAGAAACAGGAAGATGAAGAACAGAGGAGGAAGAGTAGGAGAATGAGTGAAGGGGGGGCAGAGGTTGCGGAGAAGAAAATAGGGGAAAGGGAAATAGGAGGAAAGGGAAGAAAGAGGAGAAAAGGAGGTGGACAGGATGAAGAGCAGGAGCGCCAGAGTAAGTGGAGATAGGGCTGGAAATAGGGCCGTTGCGGTTAAACAATCTCCCATGCGGTAACCGCAGTTTGCCCATAGGCCCCTAATAGTGCATGTACATTGAGGTTGTAATAGCAACAAAAAAATAACAGTGACAGTATGAGTGTGTACATTACTGCCCAATATAATGCAAAAAGGCGCATCTTGAAAAGTGTCTGGTGTCAGCCCACAGCTGATTCTCACGTTAAATTTTCCGCATATACGTCACCAATGTACAGCACGTGGAGGAGGATTATGGCAGATTAAAGAGTATTTTCGTTTTGATCTTCTCGCTGGATTTTGCACGCCACGTTTACTTTTTTACCTGGATCGAGAAGGAGGCTTCAACACGGACAACAGACCTGCGTGAAGCCAATGCAATGTGCTTTGTTCAGTGTAGGCTTCTATTAAATCATCGTGCTGTTTGTGCAGAATGCTCAGCACCTGCGCCGTCGTCTGTGATGTGCATTTATTGACTCATAGACGAGATTCATATAAAGCCAAGGCAAAACTCCCGTCTGCTCAAGACTCGCGCCTCCAGCAGGGGTTGTAGACCAAAGCGTGGTCTGTCTAGTCACAGCAGGGACCATGGTCCTGACCATTACAGGGACCACCTCTAGGGGCGCTGTTCACTGGTCTGTACGTGGTCCGTGGTCTTTGTGGTTTATGGCAATGGTCTTTGTGGTCTCTCCATAACTGGTCAGTGACGTGATATTCATGGTTTATTGTTCATTTCAAATGTGTTTCTTGATGTCTCATTTGTCAAATAAAATTTGCACTTTATTATTATGCTAACAGAGAATTGAAATAAACTATGCATTCGACCCTGATGTTTTAATGGATCAATGAATCAAGCATGTGTGTTTTTATTTATGTAGCCTAAATGTATTCTCCGTTTTATATTTATTTACTGTTTATTAATTCATAATTTTTTTCTGAAAAAACTACCTTCTGATTGACATCGCAAGTCATTGAGTGACGTTTGGTTCTGTAAGATAACTTATTTTTCTCTTTTTTTCCCTGTAATAATTTTTTTTTTTTAAAAACCATTCCGAGTATATATTTCCCCTGGTAATTATTTATTCACAGTCAATGTTGACAAGCACGGTTCAGACCATTTCAGGGATAATTCCAGAAACAGCAGAGACCAGAGAACAGACCAGAGCGAGCCAAGGCCAGTGCTGCAGACAGTGCAGGGACCACCTCTAGGGGCGCTGTTCACTGGTCTGCAAATTGTGCACTGCCACGGTGAACGTTTTCTTAAAAAGCAGAGGGTTTGAAAACATGAAATAGTTTATCATTAGTTTGTCACAGTCAGAAAAAATCAACATATTGTTTCCGTTCTTCAAGTCCTTGGATGCTTTGATTTTGTATTCAAAGAATTTAGTGACTTTAAAGCTGACAATCTGACAACATTTAAAATACAGGTCTAGTCAAAGAAAAGTATTAAATTCTTAAAATAGTTTTGTTTAGTTATTCGTACTTTAAAAACCAAATAAATAGACATACATTTGTTAGTTTTTGTTTAGGCCACCTGCTGGTCGTTAGATGTAACAACAGCATTTGGGCAGATTCTGCTTTAAATTGCAGCTTGGACATATGTAAATGCAGACCAGACAGAAAGTGGACTTTACTGCAAAAGGTAAGTCTCTTTATCAACTGTTAACAGGTTATCAAATGCAATAGCCTAACATAAAATAACTTTCAGGAGAAGCCTGCTGCTAATGTTTTGTCCCAGGACAGTGTGAGGAGAGGTTCATCTGGGCTGAGCTGAAGCTAAAACTGCTCCAGGAGGGGACATGCAGGGCTGTGTTCACATTCTCATAAAAGTAATTGTACCTAATTTGGAAGCTGGTATATTATTATAAAGCCTAGTATTATGTTACACATACTTTGAAGCAAAACCCTAAACTATTACATTAGCCTACAATAATAAAGTTGCCGAAGAATGGTAGGCTATTTCTGTGTGAGTTTGTAACCCAAAATACCTTTGTACCTGTGTAACTGATTGCATAGGCCTGTCCTCAGAGTACTGTGTTTTTTAGGTTAATTTGCTCACCTTTGTCTCTAGTTTGAATTTTGGTTGATAGTGGTATGCAAATTGTGCATTCATTGAATTCTATTTAATTGCAACCAGCCCTAAGTGGAGAGGGAACAGTGGAGTTTTAATGAATATAAAAGCAAATAGGATATGACTTGTTGAGTACCAGTTATTCTGAGTTTAATACAGAAGGATGTGTCGTGTCAGAGCAGTGAACACATAATAAAGATGCAGAGTAAGCATAAGTGGTGCGCTCCACTAAACAAATTGATTTAGCTCACTTCCAGCATCTCTCACTCGGCAGGAAAACAAAGGCATCATTTAATTACCAACACACTCAGAGGATCTGTAAACATCATGTTAACACAGCAGTAGTGCATTGACTCCAGTGAGGGTGCGGTTCGGGACCTGCGCGGGTCACTTGCAGATTCACATGGTTTCACGCGAGAACACTTTCTAATGACCTAGAAGCCGCACCAGACCGCTGTGGTCTCTGGCAAAGAAAGACTTTTTGTGGATTCTTCCCGCGGACCCACGCGGCTCACGGATTTCGTGACCGCAGTCTTAGGCAGTCAGTGTAACAGGGCGCATTGATTTAAAACACTTTCTAATTCTTGTGGGACCTGTATGGGTCCTGACCCTTCCCAAGACCGGAGTCTGATATTAAACATTGGTACATTTAGATGTTGAGGCATACCTGTCCAGCCGGGGTAGCAGCGGCAGTATCCACTGACAGGGTCACAGCCGTCTGCGTGGCCACAGTCACAACGCTCACGACACTCCAGGCCATAAGTACCATCCTGAGGAAAGCAAAGGGTCAAACGAGAATCTCATTATACTGTATTTCATGTAAATCAGTAAGCAAATTTCCAGGTGAAAATGAGACTGCTGTGTGCTGTCTGCTTCTAATTTCAGAGCAGTTTATTGTCTGCAAAACAGGAAGTGCGTAAAACAGAAAGTGCGCTGCGTAATGTTTGTTAGCTTTACTGTGGAGCTTCGCTCTGGCCCCGAAAGTTGAAAAGAGCATATAAACTGCTGCAACCACTTTTAAAAGGATTAGTTCTTAAGACAGTAAAAATCAGGTACAGTGCCTTTAATATCATGAATATATTCGGCTGAAATTTGAGGTGTATGTATTAATAAAATAAAGACACAGTTCACTGCACATTAATCATTCCCAGGAGCATTAACGTTTGAGAATTTATTTTTGTACAGTTTGTACAGTTTTACACTAAATGGTTAACAGGTGCATTTTAGTTCATGAAAACATTTTTGCCAAAGGGCTATTTTTAGATTGATGTCACTGCTGTGGTTGACATTCAAACTACTCTGCAAAAAGGATTTGGACTGGAGCATTGTGTTAAAGTGATTGAGCAGCAGAGTAAATGTGCCAGCAGGCCAGTGTGCACTCACGGGACAAGACTCCTGGCAGTGCTCGCCCCGCCAGCCCGGGGAGCAGGTACAGGTGCCGTCCACAGGGTCACACGCCGCTCCGTTCACACACAGACATGTTTGGTTACAGCCCAGGCCCCAAGAGCCACTGGAGCAGAGCAGGGAGCAGTCCACGCCTCGCCAGCCTGCGCACCCAGAGACACACACACAGCTCTATGTAGACATTGCACTTAAAAAAATACTGCTTGCCCAATTTTAACTTACACAAAAACCTTAACCTAAATTAATCCATATCTTAACTGTTTGATCTAATATTGAAGAATTAACCTCAAAGTGATTTTTTGTTGTTGTCCCCATCAGCGTAGGGCAGAAGCAAATTGCAAAGTAGGCCACATCAATGTTATTAGATCTTGGAAGCGAAGCAGGGATGGGCCTGGTTAGTACTCAGTTGGGAGACTGCCGGAATGCCAGGTGCTACAGTGGGGTGGTAGTGCATACTGTCATTGAGTCTTGCCTAGTTCTGATATAAAGTCGATGTAAATTGTTCAAATAAGTATCTATTTCTGAGTATTGATTGCTTTGGAACACCCTGGTTGTGATATCAGTGGAGTGAGCCGTACCTTCTCTGCAGATACAGGAGCCATTGGTGGGGGAGCAGGAGGCGTGGTTGTGACAGGAGCAGGTGGAGGTGCAGCTGGGGCCGAACAGACCGGGCGGACACAGCGTGGAGCAGTCTTCTCCCTGAGGACAGCGCAATGCAAAACAGAACACACTTCAGACTTTACATAGAAACAAGATCAAAACAACGCTCAACATGGCCGGCCCCTCGTAGCTGGCTATGTTTGTTAGATGTGCTGTGTGCTGGGCTGTACTGAGCAAGGAGACTACAGATGTGCTTTAGCCTGAGGGCAATGCTGGCAAGGTACAAATCAAAGACTGTGAAACCTTGTGGTTTACTTGTTGTGTGCTTGACCATGTATGTCATTCATAGCATACAACTGGACACATTACTTTCTCCTTTTAGGGGATGAGTGAAGTAGCCTATATGTATCTATCATGTCAGCAATGGTGTTTAAAAGGTTTACATGATAAATGAATAAAAATGAAATTGAACACAGACATTTCTGTGAACAAACAAATTCTGCACACGAAGGGAAGGACAAAATCAGATCACAGCCACCACAAACACTTCCCTATTCACAGAGTGTGGCAGTGGCTCAGTGACAAAACGTTGACCCACAGGTTTAAAGGTCAATAGTTCCATTACAATTCTGGGCTGTGCATAGTGTTGTCGTTGTTGGGCAAGACACATGACCCGCCTGCGAGCCTTGACTGGTGTATATATAAGGTTGTCGGTAAGAGCAAATATGTTTATTGGCAAAAATGTATATCTTAATATTCTTTTGCATTATCTCAATAATGATATTCAGACAACATTTTGACAATGCATCAGGAATGGGAGCAAAAATTGGCTTGTAAATGTGTCAGTTGATTTTTAAGTATCAAAATCATGAATGGACCAGAAAATTAATCAGAAAAGTGTTTGTAAGATTACAACACATTTCTTTTAGGTCATTTTTAACACAACATTTGCAATATAATAAATTATTCTAATATATCCCGCCTCTACTTGACACCATAAACAAATTTAAATGATAAGAATAAAAATAATGCCCACTGTCTGTTTCTTGTCCTCCATTCATTCTATCATCTCTTAAAGGTGCACCATGTAACTTTTCTGCAGGGGAGTTTGCCGCCTCCTTGTCTCCGTAGAGATGTCATTGCTTTGCCTGGGATTATTCACATGAAACTTCTCCATCCTGAATTTATTCAAATAATTGTCGAAATACTCTCAGATACATGCATTACTACAAGTGGAGACAAACAGGTGGCAGACCCTCCAACAGAAAAGTTAGTGTATCTTTAAGCCAGTCTTATATTCTCTTGAGCCTGTCTTCTGTGGATCTTGGGGGTCTGTCTTTCATCAGTTGACGGTCTATACTCTCTCCGTCTCCAGCTGCGCTCCTCTTGCTCCTCACTGCTTAATCTGCCCTCTGTCAGGCCGAACTAGATTATTAATAATATTCTTCTGATTTATTCAATTTAAGCAGCTCCACCTGTGGGCTCGTGGGCTTTGTACGGTGGCCCGGGGCGTTGTTGTAAAAGCGCATTGACAGTGTTATAGCTATCTGGACACACAGCCCTGTCCAGAGATGACAGGCGCCAGCTCGGAGAGGTAAGAGGCGACGTGTGAGGGAGAAATCTGAGAGCCGCCGTGGATGGCTCTTGAGTCCACCAGGGAGAGAGGAGGGGGCAGGAGAAATGAGACTGTATGGAGGTTGTGAGAATGACTCTTACATTAACAAGGTGCGAAGGAGCTGGCAAGCTAAATGTAGGCTCTATGTCTGTCCAAGTGTCACTCACCACAGATGTAAAATACTAAATAAAAGTTAAAGTAACAATCCATTACTTAATTAATCTACTAAAACAAATTATTTTAACTAAATTATTTACTAAAATTATTAGTTATATATTTTATTACATAAAATATTTGGCCATATACTAGAGACAATATTTTCTATAAAACTATTAAATAGCTCAGTGTTAGTTTTAATGTCTTCTTTCCAAGTTCAAATAGAATAAAATGCAGCATTAGTTAGCTAGATCAACATGTATATAGCATATGTCAGAAAGAATAGTCTCCTATCACATGGACAAAAGTATTAGTCATGTAAGTGTATGAAGCTGAGAGTCACGCTGGTCTCCTCTGCCTTCTCATTACCACTTTAGGCCATGACTCATTTTAAAGACAGTGCGGGAGAGGTCCTCAGCTTGCTCTTCTTCCTGACTCCAGACCGCCAACGCACATCACAGCCGCTCCCTGGCCCCCTGCCGACTCTTCTCCTTTCAAAGCTGGGCGCTGACTGACAGGTGACACGATGATTTAGAGTTCCAATTAGTGGTTCCAGCCATAGCTCTGGCTCCGGTCCGCTCCTCTCTGCACTGGGGACCAACTCTCTCATTATCATTTTGAACTGGCTTTAAACGTGGCAGACAGAAGCAGTGCCAGTGGACGCCGGCGGCTCCGCACTTCTTAAAGGCTCTCTCCTCCCCGTGCACCACATGAAAGAGCTCGTCTCCAAATAAAATTTTTATCAATCGCTTGCAACAACCTTTGTTCTGGAGAAAATGACAGTTTCAAGACTGCCCACAATAGCACTTGGGCTACAGTTTTTAAGTGGAGGTATAATCTTGGCCACGGAGCTTGTAGGAAGTGGGGTTATCATCCGGGATATTTAATTTCGCTGATCAAATTACCGCGTGGATTGGGTTGCTTCAATGACTAGCTCGGACTTTCGACTTGGGTAGACTTTCCTGGTCGGCCCAGTATTGGTTGGGGATAGACAACCCTCTCATTAGTCGACTGATTCAAATTCCCTGTGAGGCGAGTTGGGAAGAAGTGTGTTTGAGAGATATCATTATTAATACACAGCCTGTCAGTCCACGGCAGCAGCATAAGACCTCAGCTGACAGAACATAGGCCAGGCCACTACACTCATGCCTATTAGGATCTTAATGTAATTGAGTGCTATTTTCTGCAGCCAACAGAACATTGATCAAGCCGCTTTCCATCGAGACTACATGCAAATGGCAGCGCTAATTACCAATCACTCTTCAACACTTCATCTATCTGCTGGAAGAGTGACTCGCCATTTAAAATTCAAGATTCACAATGAACCTGTGAACTACTTGATGAGGATGGAGCCCGGAGAGATGAAGAAAATGTGTTTTCACCATCAACAGAATCCAACGTCCACAATGCACTCCCATTAAGTATTTCAGATAATTCAGCTATAGTGTTGAAATGTTGTGATTTTGAGGGACAGGAGTAGAATAAGGTAACGTGTAATCACTTTGTCGCAGTCAAAAAGAGTATGTCCAATTACAGGGGCTAAATCAAGCGTGCAGGAGCTCTGGCAGCTCCACACTGCGCTTGGTTGGCCCCCCAGTGAGACGGACAGAACAGGGCGACAGTAGGAGGCTTAGCCCTATCAGAAGTCCCCTGTGGAAAGGCCCCATGCACCAATCACATTCGTCACAGATATTTAGAGAGCCCCACTGTGAGTTAATGGTCACGTGCCAACACTGTGACAGCACGCAGACAGGTGAGAGCAGGAACTAAACATCTCTCTGATTGTGGGGAAGGGATTTGTTAAAAGAGACTTTTCTGTATGAGGAAGAAATAAAGTATAAAAGTAATAAAAGTTCCTGATCTTAAGCCACAGTTAATGAGGGTTAAGTGAAGGAATGTGTAAAAGAGTACGCTTTTATCAGTATCCTTTTCCTTTCTTAATATAGCTATTACTCTGAGAGGTAAATAATCAAACAAATAAACTGTATGTCAGTCTGCAAAAACTAAAACATAAACTAGATATTACATACTTATTACTCTTACTTAATATTATTAAAAATGACTAGATTGGAATAATTGGCAATTATAGCCAAATAAATACAAGCAAAATTGAGGTGGAGATTCAATTAATGAATTCATGAAGGCTAAAATGTAAAATGAAATAAGAACAATTTCTAATCATGATAAACAAAGGAGGAGAATTGTCAGTCGTGTGTTGGGTTGCTTCCATTTCAGAGCAGGAGCCACTGTTCTTGTAGACATAGAATTAACTGTGGTCGTACATGTTTAACGAGATGGAAATAATGGCAGGATCAAGAGTCCTAAGGCTGAACTCAGAGCTTGAAGGCACAGTAACCGAAATGTCTTTATTACTCTTGGATCAACTTCATTGGACCAGTTTGTTCCTGCTGAGTGCACATATTGCACTCGACAAACACTTTAACTCTTGTCTTTGGTTAAAGGGCCACATTAGATCATCATCTCATTTATATGTTTTGTTGGACATTGACTTTTAAGCTCTTCACTTGTACATGTGTTTGGGGCCAACATAATAAGAACCTACAATGAGAGTAAGGTTCTTAATTGATTAAAGAAGACTCAGTACTTTTGCCAATGCGGTGTCCCAATCTTTGTGTGCATATGTGTGTGTGTGTGTATATATATATATATATATATATGTATATATAGATAGATAGATAGATAGATAGATAGATGGATAGATATATAGATAGTATGTATAATATATATGCCATATGCCCTTTTATGCCACACTGTGGAACATTATAAGCCATATAAGAGTCAGTTTTCAATAGATGCAAGCCCATTCACTGAAACAGAAAAAGCAATACAAAAAACAATATGCTTTTATTTTAGTCAAATCTTTGGCTACAAAGTGCAAAAATTTTTACACAATTGATGACAAATTTATTAGCAATTTGAATCTTTAAACAGCACAAGATTGTGGCTTTTGCTGTTCGATAGTTTGCATTGCATTGACCATCATTTTCCATGTGAACACTTGGGTTGTGTCTGAGGCCCTCTGCTAGCAACAGTGCGAAGGTAACAGCGAAGAGAACATTTTTGAACATGTGAACTTGTGCCGGGGTCTAGACCAAACTGACTGAGGGTGCATCCGAGGTTTAAAGGGGTGAAAGATGATACTCCATTAAGCGTCATTATTTCACGCACCTGAAATGAGGGTGCAAGTCTGAGTCTATGAACAGCAATTTTACGCTCTTGCAATTGTGTTATTTGTGAAAAGACTTATTTCTGCAGCTTAGAAATTTGATTAAAAGTTGATTAATAAATTATTAAGTTCCATCTTTTTTATCTATCTAAACATTTAAATTTAAATATATAACATATATTTATCTATCCAATGTCCCCTTGAAGAGTCTAAACAAGTACTGCGAGGTGTGCTTTGTCTTCTGCAAGAGGCACAAACACCAATCGTGGGAGCGTGGCGTGTCTGCTCCCATCTGACTGCCCTCCAGCTCTCTTTAATGGATCTGGCAGGTCTTCCCAGCAGCCGGCGCAGAACAGGTGGAGCAAATTAAGACACAGTCAATTCACCACAGTGGCCCGCCGCAAGACACAGCCAATTTCCACTCAAATGTTATGTTGGCAGAACTGCAACCTCTCTGTCTCCGCTGCCCTGTGACTCCAGATTGCTCGACAGAAATACAATGGGAAAACTGATTGAAGTTGTTCGACTAATTTGACAGTTGTTAAAGGGGGACAATGTGGGTTATTGGCATGGCTAAAATGGAAACATAAGTATTTAGGTCGAAGATTCAATTTGCCCTGGATGGCACGGGAATAGATCTTAACTAAGCCTGGCGCATGAGTAAAATAGTCGGCAAAAGAAATACAGGAGATTAATGTGCTCAGTGCCGTGGAGCAGAGCAGCAGAACACATCCGTAGAGTGTGATAATAACGTGTCATACCTTCCCTTATAGTGCGCACAAGAGGTTCACCGGCACAGAGATGAAAACGTTTTACTACGGTCACTAATAAAAGGAAACAGGCCAAGCAAAGTCTATGCGCTGCAACTGTTGGGCAGGATCGACTATCCAAATATCAGTGAGCAAGGTTACATTGATTATTAAAGTGACACTTGCATAAAAAATGCACAAACAGAATAATTAAAAGCTGACAGCTGCTAATGGCTTCAGTGATTAAACTACTGCACTCAGAAACATGCGCAAAAGGCATTTTGGAGAGAAGTTAATGTTTTTCTTTGACGTTCAAGTTTGTTGTTAAATAAAGTATACCGGCTTTAGGACTGCATGATGTGAGAAAAAAAATTATATTCATTAATTACGATATTTTGATATACTTTTGTGACACACAAATTCATTTTATTGTGTTCAAATTAAAAAACTTTTTTTTTTTAGCATTTTACTAATCATTTTTTGAAAGGTACATTTCTGTCAGTTTGAGAAAAGTATTATTGCAATATATTTAGTTTCTTGCAATATGGACATTGCGTGAGATAATTTAACAATATCAATTAGTTTGTAATACCACCTTGAAAATAAGAATAAGTAAGACACTTCACCCAACCAGTGCTGTACACTGGTGTATGAATGAGAGTGTGTTTGTGAGAGCGAATGTGGGATGTAAAGTAGCCCACCTTTAGGATTCGGTGTGTTTACAGCATGTGTATCATGTATGTTCAAGAACCTGTGCAGTGCGGGTATATGTAGTTTGTCTTAGCTTTACATATGTTGTATGTGTCTGTACATCACGGGAAAACGCAAAAAATATAGATCCATTGTATGTTTGCACATACAATGCACATTCATTTTAAACCTATATTTTCACGCCTTCAATTTAAGATTATGATTATCAAAATAAATAAACAGTAAAAAGTAATGTTCTTTCGTTCACGTATAGGAGTAGCAGTGTATTGAATGCGTTTTCTGTATGTGATATTTAAAATGCCCTTATGTTTTGTCTATGTAATGTAACAGAGCAAGGGTTCATGGGCCCTGCACTGTGGGGCCCACTGCTCCTCACAAATGTCCCCAGAGGCTTTCAAGAACAGGTCAAATGCAGATATGAATTTCTCAACGGAGTTTAATACCTTACCTTAAATCCACAAATGTCATAGCTTTGAGTGGGTGATCTATAACAGGGTTTTCCAAACTTTTCAGGCCCAAATAACTGTCAACCGTGAAGCCCCCCCTGCTAATTGAAATTGCTGTCTGAGATTTAAAATTTAATTTGCGTTCATTTGAGTGGCTTATTGTGTTATTTTATCTAATTTCACTCAAATATACTGTCTAATAAAAACAATTAAAAATTGTTTATATATATATATATATATATATATATATATATATATATATATATATATATATATATATATATATATATATATATATATATATATATATATATAACAATATACACACACACATATTAAATATATTGTCGTAATTTTGAAATTACATCTTTTTCAAGTCATTTTACGACCTCATGACCCCCACTTTTGGAACCACTGATCTATGACACTTAAAGGTGCACTATGTAAATTTTCTGATGGAGGCTTTACTTCCTACTTTTCTTGTTGCTTTGCCTGGAATGTTGCACAATCCACAATTAGGCATTATCAATCAATAAAAACTTTATTTATAAAGGGAAGGCAAGTTTATTTGCAGAGCACAATTCGTACACAAGGCAATTCAAAGGACTTCTCACAAATGAAAAAATGCATTAATTCACAAAACAGATAAAGACATAAAAGAAAAGCCTAGATTTAAACATTGCCAGAGCAGAGGCCTGTCTCACAGAAAGACTGTTCCAGATTTTAGCTGCATAAAATTGCTCTTGTCGTACAAAAAAAATGTAACACAACGTGCTTTATAATGCATTCAAAAGAATCCCACATGCTCACATTGCACCCATCCTCCCCACGACCACCTGACACAGCAAAACATTCCGTCCACAGACACACAGAGACACACGCCCACACACTCACACATACACATGCAAGGCGTATAGTTGACTAAAGAAATACTTGGTCGACCAAAGACTTGTCATATCAACCGATTAGTCAACTAAAAAGGGTGTGTGACAAAAACTATGAAGTATCTCCATCTGACCAATACGGCACATAAAAGTCCATGCAAAAGCAACTATCTATACAGAAAAGTATTAGTAGTTTGTTGGATTTGTATAAGATAGCTTAAACTTCAAAATCTTCAGATAACTCACTTCATATCTTCTCATTTTTGCTGCTGTCCCATCTTTTGAATACAAATAAAATAATTATTTGACTAATAAAAATTTTGAACTAAGACATCATCGACCGATTCATCGCCTAAACGACTGAGGACCTGCCGCTCCAACGCACTACAAACACGCACACCTTCATGCACTCACATGCACTCCCTAATACATGTACAAATAAACCAGTTGAGGAAGCACCATCAGAGTCTGTATCTAACATTTCTGTCTAGTTCGTACGACAGCAACGTTTTGAAGACTAGAAGCTGCTTTCGATAAACTTCTGCTTAAATAAAACAACATGAGCCAGAACCTCGTGCGTTCCCGTGCACGTCGTTTCAAAATGACAAAACATTGACATGAATACAAAACACCCTCCTAATTACCCTCACAAGCAGTTGTGATTAAATTAGTAATAGTAACGGAATCTAAATGCATTGCACACTAAACACAAACTTCCTCAAACTGGCTCCTTCTCTCCTCTCTGAGCGTAGATCATCTTCTGCCTTGTCTCTGAAAACGCGGTACACAAGGTGCAGAACTTGCGAACACAACCGCCGCACAATCCCACGTCAAGTTGTTTTCTAATAAATCCCAAATTATAGTAGAAAATCACGTACATCATGTTTCCCACTGGGTCCCACTGGACACCACAGGGTCCCACTGGACACCACAGGGTCCCACTGGACACCACTGGGTCCCACTGGACACCACATGGCCTAGATTTACAGAATATAGAGGGAAAAAATCTTGACCGGAAGAAAAAAATATATATATGTAATTTTGAACAAAATTATTATGAGGCAATATGCGAAATGATATTTCTCAGTATTTAACTCCAGATCTATATCAGTTTGTTCACTATTTTCATCTCCGTTCAGATTCAATTCAATTTATTTTTGTAATGCTGAAAATCACAACAGCAGTTACCTTGAAGGGCGACAGCGAAAAGCAGATTAAACAATGTTCATAAGAAATTAGCAAATGTCTCAACATCCCCTGTCCTTAGACCCTCGTTCTTTGTAAGGAAAAACTACGAAACCCTTTGGGAGAAAGTAGAAACCTCAGGGAGAAGTGAAGGAGAGATGGGCATGATATACAGGGGGATTAGCCAATAAAGGACATGCATTGTCCGTCCATCAAAACAAACATTGCTATTTAAGGGGGAAAACACACACAAAACAACACAGACTAAATATGCACAAAATGTTGGTAATCTAAGTCAAACTCATTTTGGGCCAGGGGACAAATTTTGACGCTCAGGCTGGGTCGCGAACATAATGTAAAAAATAAAATATTCAAAAATATTCAAAAATGTATACAGCCTAGTAATAGATCTATGTGGACACTGTTGCACAAATCTGCAGCAGGTAAACAAGTCCATATTCATGCATCAGCAGCAGGAACAGGAACATGGACTTGTGATATGATTCTGATATTAAATGTTTGTATCACAGACATGTTAATATTGCTGCACAATTCAATATGAGCTCACTATTAGTTTAGGCTCATTTTAGTGACAAATTATTCATGTAGTGAATCAAATGAGAGCTCACAGCAGCTTCACTCTGTCACGTGCATACTTTATTACACTCTGACCTGTGTTTTTACCTGTGGCTCATGATCTGTCCAGGTTTGCAGAGCTGTCATCAAAAAAGTTTGTTTTCTTGTTGTTAGCTTCACATTGGCGCCGCTTTTAGCACAGCTTTAACGCCCACAAAACTGCCTCTTTCGTTTATTCCTTGTGTTCCCAAAACCACACGTCTTTTTCCTCGCTCAAACCCCTTCTTAAGTCTGTAAAGTGTGCGACGCGCATCGGCACTCTCAGCCCTCGGCACTTGAGCTGGCAGCACACACAGCAGCACAGAGCAGCGCGGGGGAGGCTGCAAAGGATTGTGGGAATTGTAGTTATAACGATAAAAACTTTTAAAAAACTAATATCTATTGGAAATTAATAAACTAGAAATGTTCGGCGGGCTGGATTAAAACGTCTGGCGGGCCACATTTTGCCCGCAGGCCTTGAGTTTGACACATGAGATCTAAGGTGAGAGGCATGTACATTTTTGTTTTTAAATGACTGAAATCATTGTAGTAAAAGTAGTAACATCCATATTATCCAATATTGTGCATCCAGAATTAGAAGCAAAGTAAAAAAAATCTTCATTAAGACAAGCGCTGATAAAATTATAGCATAATAGATTATAATATGTTCTTATGGATGAACTCACCATGTATCCAGGCGCGCAGACACAGGAGCCGGTGACAGGGTGGCAGTCGGCCCCGTTGGCACAGCTGCACGGCGCTGAGCAGATCTCTCCGTAGAACCCAGGAGGACAGCTCTCATTACAGAACAGGCCTGTCCATCCCGACGTGCAGGTGCACTCTCCAGACAGCGGGTGGCAGCTAAAGTCACACACACCAAAACAACAGCCTCTGAGCTCATTTCCAAACCAGGGTCATGTCTGCTCCTCCTGCCCCTCATTCATCAGGGCTCCAATAAATGGACCTTTCTGTCTCCTTCAGCTGTAATGACTTCCATAGTTCCAGCCGGAATCAGAGCATTAACACTGCATTAACTATGAATGCTGCTGCTGAGAAATTATGAATGAAGTCAAGGTCACGATTAAAAGCCTAAGTGGATGACACAGCTGTGAGGTGACTTCAGAATGAGTGACTTATGAAGAAAGGACAGCGAGAAAAAGCAATATCTTCTACATTGGAAAAAGAAAGATTATTTTTTTTCTAATTGTAGATTAATTTGCATTTTAAATCTGCAATACTAAATTGGTTTTAACATTTCCATGAATGGTTTGATCGATTTCTTTCTTCATGCACAATTAACAATCAAAGAAGATGGTTATTTTGCTTTCCCTTTTTAAATTTAGTTTTCTCAGATATTATTGTTTAAATCCGTTAATATGGCTAAAGTTTATATCATGGCATATTAAAATGGGAGATAATGAAATAATCTATATATACATATCATGAGCAATATGTTATGACCCACTACTAGTCAAAATAGAAGCCAAAAATATTTAAATTGAATTCATTATGAATTTTGTTATTTGCTCTGGACAAATTTTTCACTGAATTTGAATTGTTGAATTGTTTGGCGGCTTCACTCACCTCAGGGTGTTGCTGCTGTTACAGGGGCAGTACTTGTCACAGATGAGGCCGTACAGACCGGGCGGACAGAACCTCTCCTGGCAATTAGGCCCTTTAAAGCCCGTCTCGCACATGCAGGCCCCGTTGATGTGGTGGCACTTGGCTCCATTCTGACACTGACACTTTTGGTTGCACTGCGGGCCATAGGTGCCCACGGGACAGTCCTCCTGACACCTGAGAGAGCACACAGTAATGACAGGGAAAATGTCAAGACACATTGTTAAAAACTGGAGGGAAGATTTTTCGGTATCGGCCAAAGCATCTGCCCACATGATGTCCATGGATGCATCCTCCCCAATCGCTGTGTTTCAGATGATGAACCTTTTATATACCGGTGATGTTCTGTTAAGATGAGTTCTTGAAAATATCAACAGTTATTTCTTTTTTTTGTATTATTATTGCTTTTTTGTGCTCATATAACATATGTTATCTTCTCATAGGAGTACAGTACTTTTTTTTCCCTTCTCTTTCCCCCCTTCTCAAAAACCACCCATCTCCCATTTCCTGCCCCCCACCCTCCATTGTCTCCAGTGAGAGAAAAAATAAAACAAATAACAATAATAGTCATATATAATGTGGGTATATTACATATAAATATATATTTCGCTTTATATATTTTGTTTTACATGTGGAGGCATATAAGAGACATGTAAAATTAAGATTACTATAACATTACGATCAATAAGATCAGCCAATAGAAAGGGCAGTTTAAACCCAGGTGTTATGAAGCCAAGTCATTCATTCAGAGGGTCACTGAAGCATATCCCAGTCACTTTGGGCCTGAGGCAGGCAGAGCCAGGAGCAATGGACAACAGTCCGGAGGCTAACTCTTTCACACACAGAATGTATGTATTAATCAACAGTGGGGAGTGAAGGCAATGGATCTGTACAGCAATTAGCAACATAACCTTGATTAAGATGTTTGCTTAGTGAAGTCAGTTTCAGTGCTGAAACAATTACTGTTCAGTGAAAATGTAAGGCCTTACAAGCATGCAGGTACATTCCTAGGTGTGTCTAGGTAGAGAGTTACTGGTAGGTAAAGTAACTTCACGTAAATATTTTGACATAAATATCATTATAAAAAGGTTGAAAACTGAAAATGTCAGTTGAGCTTCAGACCCGAAGCAGCCAGGGAAATGAACAGCTAATTCTCTATTCTACTGAGACCAGTGAATGGACAATGGATTTCCCGGCTCTGAAACAAACTGACTAGTGCATTCAGGAGGAAAATCTATCTCAAAGGCCTAACAAAATGGTTACAAACAAACCAATAACATGATGAAATGCATAATGTGCTGTGCGTTTAAATTATTATTATTTTTTCCAGCTATATGTGTTATTATTATCCTCTCTACAAGCAAGGGTGAGGGCTAACGTGAGCTTATATTACCCCTGCCAGCTCAGTTCACCTGCCACTGACAAAATGAATGAGGACAATTTTGCAAAATTATAAAGTAAAGGCAAGGTCTTTAGGAGGAAGTCTTTTCATCCTGCACACTATTGCTTTAGCCGAACTAATAAAGACGAGAGCTCTGGGCACCACCAGCAGGCAAAGGAGCTGCGCTCTCCAATGAGACGCTAATATAAGCTCATTACTTATAATTAATGAGCAGAATCCAAACAGCTCGCAGCCTATGGAGGGATCAATAGACGGGCCGGGACACAGCACCTCTCAGTCCACAAAGAAATACGTGATTGATTAAATATAAACATCCTATTACGCACCAACTGTCCAGCCTTAAAGTTACTAATGGGCATTTACTCCTGTCGCTCCTCCGGGTGTGAGCCATTTGAGAGCTTCCTCTTCTTTTGAAGCTTCTATATTATTCTCAATTTGTTCATCATGCACAGTCCTGTTATGCTGATAGCAAACAACACTGAGATTAATTCAAGCATCATTAACTAATCCTTACTTCTGAGAACATTTGTTTGAGGGAAACATTTCAGAACTCTTGAGCACTTTAAAGCCTGCACCTTGTCACCAGGTTTGTTCTGTCATTTCAATATATTACACACCATCCATCTGTTGGCGTGACATTGGTAACTGCCACGCTACTAATATGGCCTTTTCTGATGCCTCTCTTTTCATTGTTGCACCTTATTCAAAGAATATCTATCAATGAGTCAAAACATGAGTCAAAACAAAGATGTTTTCCATATAATCGGGAGTTTTAAGTTAAAACTGAAATTGTTCTGAATAGGCGTCCAAATGGGTTTTCAAAAAGCCTGAAAAAGGACCTTTAAATGAAGAGCCAGGTTTGTATCTCATTAGGAGTCAACAAAGAGAATAGGTCAGTGTGGAAGTGTAAAAGCATCCCTTTGCATGAAATACTCATTGCCTTGCATTGTGTGGCCTATTTTCAAAGAGAACACAACAGCAGTGATCACACCGAGCTACCTGCGTCCGCTGAAGCCCGCAGCACACTGGCACTGGCCGGTCACATGGTCGCACACACCTCCGTTACGGCACGAACAGTCCTTGCTGCAATTGATGCCATACTTGCCGATGGGACAGGGCTGGGCACACACAGATCCCTGGACACAAGAGATAGAGGTGAGACGAGGGACATTCAGGACGTCATTTAGGCTGATTACAAACTATTACTGCTCTTTTACTATACACTGTCACTCATGTTAATGGGAAAGAAATGTGGTAGTGCAGAACATTTTTAACTTCTGTTCTTTTGTTTTAAATGTAAAAGTGTAAATGTGAACTATGTAACTTTTCTGGTGAAGAGTGCGCCACCATGTTCCAAGATATAATGTTACATTTTATAAATATTTCATTTATTACAGGTGTTTATATTGGTAAAATAATACCTTGAAAAACATACATTCTTACTGTGAGCGGGATCGCCTCTCCACAGATCTGACCTGTAACTCAGCCTGGTGATGTCTCCATGGAGATAGATATGTTTAATAGTCAAAATGATAAAAAATCAGATACAGTACTAATTAACCGTAAAACTGGTATCAAAACTAGATACCCATTTGAACATGTGTCCATACTTATAAACAGGACAAATCTGAACAACAGTTTTAAAATGATCTTGAGTTAATCAGAACAAGTATAAGCGCAGGTGGTCATAGAAACTACTATTATTTTGTGTTGGAAATTACTGTCTACTGTCTAATAATTGTTATCATTGTGGTATCAAATTCAAGTCCATTCCTTAATATAACAATAGAGTTTGAAACTTTGGTATTGTGAAATCACTTAAGTTTAAGGCCATACTGTGGAACATTCCAGGCAAAACAATAAGATCTTTAGAGAGACTTCGACCTGAAAAATAACATAGTTCACCTTTAAGCAATGCTAAAAAACAAACAAAAAAACATCCACTTGCAAGTACTTAATTCTCAAAATAAAATAAAGAAACTCAGTACCAGGTAATATTTCTATCACACTATTTTATCAACCAATCCTTTCATTTATTTATTTATTTATTTTTCAAACATCAACCAATCCTTTGAATATAATACTTGGTCTCATCATCTAAGAAATAACAAGATTCTCATACAAAGTGCTCACCTTCAGCAGTCCATGCACTACAAAATTGGTTCAATAATAAATTGAAGGTTTTGGAGGAAGGTTCAGAGTAATTTCTTCAGGCCAGTGAATGTATTCATGTACATTGGTATTTAAAGTGCGTTTGACAGGTTCTATTGTTTTTCTAATTATTACTTTGTTTGGTGGGATATTCTTTGTGGTCAATATCTATAAGGGTTTTTCATCAATCAAGTTGCAGATTTGCAGAAGAAAATCTGAAAAATAAAAGTTCAAAATTACAGGAAGTAGAGGTGAGTTCTAAAACAGAATCCCTCTTTCTTATGTCATCAATGAGCGGAAAGAAAAAGTAGAGACAATTTACATACAACGGACACATTTTTCTGACAGTTTGAAGAATCATTTCATAAATAAAAAGGCATTATCAGATATTATTTTTTGTCAAATCATAACTATTATATATTTCATCTTGGCCCTTGCGAGGTAACAGTTTTGGAATTACCTCCTCGTGTCCAACCAGCCATTACCAAACTGAGGGAAAATAGGCAAGGTTTTTAGTCAAATCTGAAAAATAATCATGTTTACTATGTTTTAGCAAAATGTGTAGTCTAGTCTGTCAAATGCACTTTAAGTTTGCATACAGGAGTGTAAATTATATTAATTTTCTGTTCACAGGAAAGTCTACGCACTGTATCGGTTGTATCGGTCTGGTTTTGGCAGATCTTCAAAATCAGAATCATATTGCCGACTGAAAAGACTGGATTGATACACTCTCTAGTTTCTTCTTATAGTAGTTCTTATAGTATACTAGTCTAGTTCTTCTTATTTATTGCTGGGGTTGTACTTAACTAAAATATTCATAGTTTGGATTTACAATTAAACAGAGAATATTGATCAAAAGTTTATGTTCCCTCTAGGTCTGCAGGAAGAACTACATCAAACATGTAATTATGTTCCTCAGATCACCAACACGATGGTGTCTTAGTTGACCAACATTTTATTGATCAATTCCTCATTTTATTTGGCTAATATGGATTAATATGGATCATAGCAGAAAGGAGAAGGTTTGGCGTGAGTTAGCTGCAGTTTTGGGAGTGACTGGACAGTTTAATCTGCTCTCTCTTCTCAGTTATGAAGATGCTGTTTACTACTCTGTATGCAAAGTTGTTTTTGCTGGAGATACGAATAATTTTGAGAGCTTTTGTCAGTGCCAAGCCCCCTTTTAGTCAACTAATCAATGCACAGAGATTGTCTTTATTCAATCAATAATTTCTTTAGTCGACTACAGCCCTCCAAATATCCTTTATACAAATACATGCATTTGTATATTATTAGCATTTTAACTTTAAATGTAACTATGTAGCACTAATTCCAGCCACTCCGAGTTAAGTGTGTAAGTACCGTCCATCCAACAGGGCAGGAGCAGTCTCCTGTGATGTGGTGGCAGGCCCCTCCATTCTGACAGGGGCAGCGGCGTTCACACTGGGGCCCGTGACTCCCAGAGGGGCAGCGCTCTCCACAGCTGTCTCATACACCATGGAACACACATTAGACCAACAAACCAACACATAATGGTCTCAATGTAAACTACTGTACAAAAGTTTGTCAAATATAAATGCAAATTGCGTAATCCGTTTCCAAATGAGATTTCCATACTCAGAAACAAGCATAGATGTCAGGGTTCTAGTCAAGTCACATTTTTTTGAGTCTGAGTCACGCTCAAGTCCTCATTATCATTGCAGTGCAGTTTGAGTGAAGTCCAAGTCCTCTAATCTTTACCTAAAGTCAAGTCACTGACCTCACAAACTAGCAAGTCAGAGTTGAGTCCCGAGGCATAAGTTTGAGTCATGAGCCCCAGAAGTGACAAAGAAAACGTGTCACAAGTCCAAGTCTGGATCTCATCCCTGCCAGATGAACAAAAGATCACACAGATCAAAGTTGTATGGATGTATTCATGCATGTTTGAGCATTGTATTGTCTGGCATTCAGAACATTTCTGTTTTCACCCACGGCTCTCTATATACATCCAGTTTTTTGAAAGATTCCGACTTTATGGCCAGATAGCCATTTTTCAGCAATAAAAACATCTAAATAAAAATCTGTATGTATTATATATAAAAATATGTATTTTTAAGTTCTTAAAGAAATATTTGACTGGTATTATAGGAACATAACTTTGGCTTTTCATCTGCCTGCTAACTTGACAAAGACGATAAATTAAAACATACTATTATAATATAATTTTGAATAGTGTCATATTCAAAGTTAAATAGCCTTAAGAGCAATTTCAACTGAAGCTGATTAAACCATTCCTTCCTCAGTGCAGTTTAAAGAGAACATATTGACATATACTCACAAAGCCCCTGTGTAACCGGGCGTACACAGACATTCCCCGGTCTCATGGTCACACGTCGCCCCATTCAGACACTGACAGATGAGCTGACAACCTTTCCCGTAGTAGCCTTGCTCACACTGCTCCTCACAGCGCCACCCCTGGTACCCATCGGTACACATGCATGCACCAGTGATGGGGTTGCAGCGGCCCCCGTTGTGGCACTGGCAGCGGTTGGTGCAGTGGGGTCCCCAGAAGTCCGTCTCACAACCTGCAGGGTCACACAGACATAAAGAGGTTACAAACAAATGAGACTTACCCTTGAAAACATCTGAAATCATTTGTCAGGTTAAAGAGAGCAGACGCGGATCATTAATAGTGCACGCCCACAGAAATTAATTCTCCAAAAACATTATTCATAGAGGCGTAAGTATAGATCATGTCAGCACGCTCATAATCGGTAGAAAAGTTCACAAAGGGCAACTAAGAAGTTAAAACTGTGGTTGTATTAGAACAGAAACACATACAGAGTTTTGTCCTCATATTAGAACAACTGAAATGCATAATCTAACAAAGGTCACAATCAGTTTGTCAAGACAATGTTAAACTACTGAGCCTTATGCAGTAATTACATGTAGGTAAAGTAAAATTAGGGCTTAATTACATGGGTTTAAACTGCCTCCCCATGGAACTGATAAAAGGGAAAAATAATAAAAAACATTTATTTGAATATTGGATTTTGTGCATTGATCAATTGCTCTAGTCATCGACTGGCAGAATCACGTTGGCCAGAAAAAAGATAAAAGGATTCAGAAACAAGACTGCACAGAAAAGGCTCTCAATAAAAATCTGGCATTTCTAAGACTTTTAGATTTATTAGGTAGCACCCAGGGTGGAGAGGTGACAAACAGCACATGACCCCAGAAAAAAAGCAATCCCCTCACATGTTTGCACAGACAACCAGGGCAGAAGTCACAGCACAACGACATTCAAAAACGAGACATGAATGAGCAGATGGACCAGCAACAACTGTAAAAAATGGTTCTGCAAATTTTCCGCCCAGACACAGAGAAGAAGCCAAAAATACAGAATGATTCATGAAGAATATTTTTGCACTTCTGGATATTTACCTCAAAGTCACACAAACTAATGACATTTACATTGATGCTGTTTGCTGTCAAATTGATTATTGTGCATCATTCTAATTCAAATATATAAAATAAGAAAATAAACTGCACTCATGATTCATGCTCATGATGCACACATTATTCAGGATTAGCACCAAACACTCTTATTATACAGTATGTATCTGTATCAATGTCTTGTAATAATTTCGGTGTAATCCATCATTCGTCCAGGAGTGTTCCATTGTAGAAAAAGATTCAGTTGTAGTCATCTGGACTCTGTTTTAGAAAAAAACAAAACGTTTCGACTCTGATCCAAGAGTCATTCTCAATCTGTGAAACAAGTCTGAGAGTCCAGATGACTACAACTGAATCTTTTTCTACAATGGTCTTGTAATAATGTCTTGTTAAGGTCGATATTGATTCACATAGTTGTTCTGGTCCGACAAATGAATTAGTACAAAATTGCAGCCACTTTTTTGTCACTGTTGCTATAGTGTTTATAATTGTAGAGAATAAATAAAGCATTTTAAAGGTTAACTATGTAACTTTTCTGCTGGGGGTCTGCTACCTACTTGCGTCTATGGAGATCTTTTTGGTATGCTTTCAATGTTCCACAGCATGGCTTTAATGTATTGTCTAACCTTTTATTTCATTGTGGGTGTTTTTATTGGTCATACCTTGAAAAACATAGTCGACTTGCCTCTCAACAGATCATTTACAAAACAGTACGTGAAACTCTAACTAAAAGTGTTAAGTGTAAGAAACCCAAACTTCCCGAACGGATAAAAATATTCAGATTTATAAAACCTTCCGTATGCATTCCAGCAGGTCATTTCCTCCCAACGGATCACGCCTCACGCCTTTCTGAGAAAATTGCCCTTTCATTAAACATTTGAAGACAAAGAAAGTATTGCACAAATGTCGATATTTACCTGTGCTTAACCATGGCTTAATGCTCTCAAAATCATAGCCTATGTTTCATTTCACATGATCATGTACTGTGTACATCATGTGCAGTGTCCATGTACAATGTACATGATGTTTACACTGTACATGATCAAACTTAAGGTTAAGGTTCAATTTACCGTCTACAAAAGTATTTTGAAGCCATAGGGTGGGATCAGCCCTGCTAAGCAGGTACACATCAGTGAGAATGACGCTTAGATGAGAGTCAAAACGTCTCTCCAAGAGTCCAGATGACTACAACTGAATCGTTTTCTACAATGGAACTCAGCTCTATAATGCATTTCCTTAATTGTTGGAATTTGGTTTAAGAAAACTAGTTTCAAGTTTTAAAACTGTTTTCAAGCAATTATGAAACATTTTAATCAGCAAGAAACACTCACTTATCTGACAAAACATTTTATCTGATTGAAAAATTAGGTAAATATTTCCCACCATAATAATAACAACTTAATTATTTAACTTACTACAGATATTCTTGTAAAACAGATGTAATTACTATGTATAGTTGATAGATTTCAATGATGCAAATGATCAAAGACAATGTGGCACCGGATGCATTTAAAAGTAAAACAAATATAAAACTGCTTTCATTAGCTATTTAAAGGACTACTCTGTATATTGCTTGTCTTCATAGAAATGGTATTGCTTTACCAGCATGTTTCAGTGGCATTCAACTTCTGCATTTAATATGTGTACTTGCTGGATGCCTCTCCAGTGAACCTTTGAGTTGTAAAGAATTAAATGTTATGCATATGTTAAAAATGTTTAATATGTATGGAAGTTATTCATATTGAAACCATAATTAAGTTGGAAAATGGGAAGATCAAATTTGATGAGAGCAGTAAAGAGGAGACTGTGACAAAAATGTAATGCTCCCAACATCAGTCAAATTTATCTGCCAGAGATGTGATTTTTTTTTTCTCACACTTCTTTCAGAGGAGATGCAAAGATTTCCGATACAAGAACATCACATTTGTTCATTTAACACATTTCAGCTAGATATTAAGTTGCACAAATGGCCAGCCGTCAGCGCATTCAGATCATGAACATGCTATGTTTGACTTCAGTGGGTGTCTAAGCGCAGTATTGAATGTGGAAAGTGCAGTTTGGTGTAATGGAGCAGGTCTGACGAGTCTGCAGTGCCATTCCTCAGCGAAGGTGGACGGTCGAATGAGCTGTCCCTGCTGTGTTGTACTATCGACAATCAGGAAAATTGGCCGGTTATAGGTGCTTTAAAGAGGTTCATGTAAATAGCTCAGTGACATTCCAAAGTGGTACCTGAGGGAAAAGATATAAAACAGGCAATTCCCACTTATCACGTGTGTGTTTAGAAAAACTCAATAAGTCCCATAAAGTGCAAGCAAATAGGTAATCCTCAAGGTTAAATGAACACCAGCTTTTATGTGGGAGAACAATCAGCAGCAAGCAGACGAGCTTTTCCTCTTGCTGTGGTAATTGTTCGTCAGAAGATGGGCCGCTGATTTAAGTGATTGCACACTCTTCCATCAGCAGCGCTGCAAGCAGAGCTGCCTCACATTAATAAATGCCCGGCTTGAGATCCACAATATTCTCCCATCGATCCTGTCTTCAGCGTACACTGAATAGACGGGAGCGCTCACTTGGCTGGAACTGTGATGAACCGAGCAAGGGGCTGATGAAGCGGCTCTGAGGCAGAGCTTTTGCCAGGTACACAGCGGGAGGTGATCAGGCTCCCCACACACAGACCTGTGACCGGGGCTGAACAGGAGAAACCTACATCACAGATCTCATATTGATTGGTGTAATGCGCTGACAGCCTCTGGTCTGGCATGGATAGTTCCCAGAGGTCCTGACACTGCCTCACATACGGCCTCAGCACATTAGAGCAGGGTGTGGGCCACTAATGAAGAACCAATCGCTTTAGCTTCAGCCTGGTTCAAGCCTCTGTGCATGGCCTCAGCTGGACAACATCAGGTCTGCCCACTTCAGAACATCAGCTACAACCTGAGGGCCAAAGCATTTCCAAACATCTGAGTGTGATGTCAGAAAAGCAGCAGCAGCAGCAGAGCAGCATCCAGCTGTGAGTTCTCAGAGCTGAGTAGCTCAACATTGTTCCCATCTGAAGTTTTAAAGTAGCTGTGGCTGGCAGTGAGAGCCAAAGCACACAGAGCAAAGCCCATTATCCTCCTGTCTCTCCGACACTCCACTTCTTAAACTTCAGCCTCTCTCACTCTGGCAGCATTTAACTGTGATTACAGAGTCAGAGTTCATGATGAGCTGCGGGCAAACAAACAGCACAGAGCAGGCGCAAGTCCCAGACCTTTTAAACAGAGGAGAGGGCTCCAGGGACCCAGGAGGGGGCCTCACCGCCCATACAGAGCTACTGTAGGTCTCAGGTTAGATGGCCCCTCACCTTGGCCCCGCTGGGACCCCCACATCCTCCAACACATAACCAGAGTAGAGAGGATAAACTCACACACAAGGTGCAGTCTAATCCTCATTGGAACAAACAGAGCAGGAGCCAACTTCAGGAGGTGACGTCCAGAGAATGGCCTGAGCACTCAGCTTTGAAGTCCCTCAAAGGCCGTTGTGCAGATTAAACCAAGTGCTCTGAGCAGCTTTCTTCACGCTCAACTTCTCTTGGAGTTGGCTCGAGCTGCAGTTTCTTCCACTTCTCTGGAAAAGGATGCTATGCTGAAAGCTGCCATAAGCTTCTCAAAACTAAATTAAAAATGATGGCCTAAGACAAGCTCTTTTAAACACAAACAGAATATCTCCCAGAATTCAAATGGCACTTCAGCTGTTTCATACCTTATTTATACAGCTCAAAACAGGCTCAGAGCATGCAGATGCGGAGAAGCAGGACTTGACGTCTATAAAAATGATCCAGTAGTTTGCTGCTGCAGTGAGGCTGTGGTGCCAGCTCTTAACTGGGACCTGTATTATTGTTAGTGGAAATGCTGGCACCTGGCCCATTGCTTGTGCCACTGACAGTCACATAACTATTATTAACACACTGTTGACAGCACAGAATAAGAGCTGGTGCAAGCCAACAGAGCCATGTTCCTCCTCTCACGTGCTAATCTGAGCAGAGACAGAGCTGAAGATAAGGCTCAGACCCGGAGCCAAACTCAATATTTTTTATCACATTATCCCAATAACAGACAATTAGGAAGTATTTTTGGAGTCTATCAGAAATATGAGTACATGTCTAATAGCTGCAGTTTTCTTCTTCAATTTGTGGAAGAAAGGTAAGTGAAACGTCCTGTGATGAACCTGTGTCAAGTTTCAAGTCAAGTGTGCGCTTGTCAGTGTTTGGGTTTATGTGTTGCTCAGAAAGAAAGTTTGTTTGTTTGTTTATTTGGGCAGGACAGTGCACGTTAATGAACATACATGAAATACATGGCTGCTTTCCTTCCGTTGTCCCACATTCACTCTCATTCATACACCAGCACACTATTGTACATGCTTTAGTAGTAGGGGAAACCTGTGCGGACACAGCAGGCAGCAGACCCTACACCAGAATTTTTTTTTCATGTTATACAAGCATAAATGTGAATTTTGGTGGAAAATTTTAACCTTACTTGATATTAAAAATGTGCCTTTTCAAAACTAAAATTCCTACATTCTTCATATTTAACACTGTATGTAACTTTTAACAGTTGTCCGGGTGTAGGGGGCAGGACAGCGCTGTGACTAATTGTCTTATGAGAAGAGAATGCACCTTCACTTTCAGACTCTTTCTCCAGCGGTGGCTTTGTTCCTCTTTCTGACAGATCTGAACTTTTAAATTACACTTTATCCTGAGAATTAACACCAGCACAACTTGCAAATGGCGTTACAGCCACTTTGCTTTATAGACTTTAAATGATAAAATTATAATTTTTTTCAAAGGAACAATGCAGCTGTTCTCTAGACCATTTAGCTGACGTGAGACTATGTAATACCCGCTATTCAGTCAATGTGAGCTATTTGTAATGGGAGTTATTCAATAAAAGCTCAACTCAGATTGCAGCTATTCATCAGGCCTTCCACACAATGAAGAAGCGTCTTAGACAGATAGAGACGCGTTGATCTGATGTTAAAGTGTACACTAATCAATTCTAGTCCTGTGGTGCTCCGAGCTAGAGATGGGTGATCTTGACAAAAATGAGTAACATATTTTTTAAGGAAATATCCCCCAGTGAAATAGTCACATGATATTTTTGCAACTCATCAGAAATGTGCTAAGAAGGTGCTTGTCTTGGTTTAATCGACAGTAAACTTTAGAAATATCATTTTTGAAAAATTACACGCATGTTTCTTTTTTCTTTTTTTTAATAGTAAAAGGTGCATTAAGTCACTTTTTAGTGGTGGGAGGAGGGGGTCCATCAAAACAACATCATTTAAACTTATTTATCTTGCAAGTATTCAACTACAGGTATTTTATTGCAAAAAAATCTGTTGTGTGGGATCCAGACTGATGATTCTCCCTGCATATTGAATGTCTTAGTCTGGTCACCACTACCACCGCTGCATCCCAGGTAAAACTCAGACAGAGCCGTGTCGTCATATTTATTCATATCAGTGACACATGGGAAAAGTGGGAACTAATTTATAATTTTTCATTTTGGACGAAATCCAAAATTCTCATGCCTCAGAGTAACAACGTTTATGGATTCTGCAGAAATCCACAATGCTGTGGATATATAAATATTTTTTAACTTTCTTTTTTCCACCATATTTGTTTCGATATGGACTTTGGACACACATGGTCCCACATGTCTCCCTGATTGGCTAATCCACTTGTCAAGTAGGGGTTAGGGTTAGTGTAAATAAATCAAAAGTATCCCAATGTCAATTGGCAGCAATGCTTAAAACATGTCTTTAAACATTTTTAGATGAGGTGTAATTATGAGACAAATATGATTAATTGTGTAAAACATATATTTTAAATTTTTTATCTGCTCTTTTTGTTAAATTACTATTAATGATATACTGGGTTTGATTCCTGGGTCAGACCAACATCACATGATCTCTCAGGGTGGAGTCTGCATGGCCTTCCCTGTTACTGTGCCTTCTCTCCGGGTTCTCCGTGAATTGGCAACTCTAAAATGCCCCTAGTGAATGAATGCGAGAGTAAATGGTTGTCTGTGTGTCTGTGTCTGTGTTAACCCTGCGACAAGCTGGCCCCTGTCTAGGGTGTTCCCCGCCTAAGGCCCAAAGTCACTGGGATAGACTCCAGTCACCCGCGACCCCTAATGGGAACACGCATTTGAAAATGAATGAATGAATGATACACTCAATATTAAAATTTTGCATATCTTCAAAACAACATCACAATATTATCAACATTTTTATATATCTCCCACCTCTAAATGCATTCATGTGAACTATCTACTTGATATTCTAATCATTCATGTCTTTATCGCATGTATGCCTGTATTTTGATAATATCTTGTTTCTATTTCCCACTTCTTCCCTGAGACAGTACATACAGTCTGCGAAGCTCCTACCACCTTCTTACTGTTTATTAATGCGCACAGCAGCAAGGCATGACAAGCACACAATTTAACGACAGAACATCCTCCTGAGCTTGACAAATGGATTTCTAAATATACACGAGGAAATGCCAATAGTGGTGAGGCCAGGAGTGCTGAATTGGTATAACAGTGATCGTGGGCGTGGTTTGGACCGGGCCTAATTCATCTCCGTGGAGCCACTCTGAGCTGTCGTCCTCAGGGAGAGAGAGAGACAGCAGCAGCACACACCGGACACACGGCTCATGTGCGCACAGCCACTGTACCCGATGCACTCTGCAGAATATACCTGCGCTACTTTGTTTTTGCAAATAGCCCAGCCAGGGGCACCGCTTGAAATTCTAGGCCCCCTGAAAGCTTTTTATACTGGACTCCACACACATTTTATCTGTCGGACTTTACCCATTACTGCACTCATTTATAGTAAAACATGTTTGAACAATTCATAAGTGATTTTGTGTATTTTTAGAAGCTCATCACCCTCCAGCTGAACTATGAATACAATAGTAACGCACAATTAAACATATAGACCCATGGATTGTTTCAAATAAGTTGGTCTATTCAGACAGTGGTAGACTATAATTTTAAATAAAATATGGTGACATTATCTTTTGAATTAGGAAACATTTTCGATTGGGTTCCTGCCTGAAAATTCCCTTTCTTTTCTCCGCCCATATAACAGCTGTAGATCTACTGCATGAGCCCCTTTTTTTGCCAAAGTCAATAAATACAAATAAGCTGGACTGAATGGAAAGATCACGAGTGTGTTCTAAAAAAATACAATACAATCCGGACTGCCTGTTTTTTGCAATATGAATAATGGGCTAGTTGAGCTTTAATAATTGTTTCCCCATTCTTCAACACAATAGTGAAGAGTAAACTAATGAGCAACATAATATATGAAGGGCATTTTGATCTAGGTATTGTTTTGCTTTATTTATAATTGAAAGGCTCTTGGCTATTTTTATTTTTGTATGAGTGATGTGGGGTTTCCATGATAATTTGCTGTCCATGATTACTCCTGGGAATTTATTCTCGACAGCATTGACTATTTGTATACTTTCAATAGTTATTTGGGATTCTGGAATGGTTTTATGATTACCAAATATCATTACTTTTGATAATTTATTCGCATCCATCCATTTTAATTTTATTTAGTTCTACATTCACAGTGTCAATGAGGTATTAGTAATCTAAATTACAATAGAAACTGTTACTATCATCAGCATCAAGGATTAGTTTCAATGAATAAGAGACATTATATATAATTTATATAAAGATTTATATAAAGCATCTTAAGGCCCAAAGGCACTGGGATAGGCTCCAGTCACCCGCGACCCCTAATGGGAACAAGCGGTAGAAAATGAATGAATGAAAAACCTTAGTCCCAACACTGACCCCTGGAGTTTCCACAATGCTAAGATATTCAGATGAGTACTTTCCCATTTTGACATGCTAGGTAATTTTGGATCCAGTTCCCAGCTACTTCTCTGATATTTTTTTTCCAAGTTTATATAGCAAGATTGAGTGTCAAATGCTTTTTTGAGATCAATAAAGATGCCGACAGCATTTATTTATTTATTTATTTTTATTTTTTTTTGTCCAGTGCATTGGTGCTTTCCTCTACTCCTTCTGTTTTGCCATGGAAGTGGTTCTTTTTGCTCTGAATCCATATTGACCTTCATTTATTAATTGATGTTTGTCAACAAACTTTTCTAACTGAGAAATAAATAGGGATATTGGTCAGTAATTTGTGGGACTGTGCTTATTTTCCTTTACAATTTGTCTTTTATTTAGGAAATAGACAGACTGGAAAGATACATTTCAGATATAGGCTATAGGTTTTACAATGTTGTTTATGGCTTTTATTTTATTTTTTAAACTAATGCCATATCAATATCGTGACAATCTGTGGAAAATAATTACACCATTTAGAATGCCCTCTTTATATTGTTTTTATTTTCATATAATACATTGATATAGCTATATGTTAGTTTCTAAAACAGAGTCCAGATGACTACAACTGAATCTTTTTCGACAATGGAACACTCCTGGACGAATGAGGAATTACACCGACTTCTGATTATATAGGTTAATTTATTTTTGTGTATCTTATATCTCTGTTTGGTTTCTTTAGTTTTTTACTTGATAAAAAATTTGTAAAGATTCCGCTTGGTTCTGTTTTGTTTTGCAAGCGTTTAATCTTCCTTTCGTAAGCAAAGGGCTTTTTGTCACTTGTTTTGACTAGACAGTATTTATTATAAAGAGAGACAAATGTGTTTAGGAAATTATTGTATGCTCTGTCCACATTTGTTTCAGTGACGATTGAGCTCCAATCTTTCTCCTTTAAACTACTGTCAAAGGCCTTCATAGTATTTTAATTTCTTATTTGTTCATAAATCACCTTCTTGTCCTCTTTGCTTTTTTAAATTCAGTCATATAGAGTGAAAACAGGTAAGTAATCAGTGTCACATATTAACAAGCCACTGGTTGTTGGATTCCCAATGATATTAGTAAAAATGTCGTCAGTTATTGTGGCACTGTGTATTGTTATTCTGCGTTATTGAGTCAGAAAAATAATCTATTGATTTTTGCTTATTTGGATTAATTACATTGATGTTAAATTCACCGCAGATTAATAATCGTTTCTGGTTTACAATTACAAGACATTTTTTTCCACCCATTCAATAAAAACTTAAATATTTGAGCCAGGTGATCGATACATACAACATACAATAATATTTTCCCGCATTCTATTATTAATCTAAACAGTTAAACATTCCATTATATCTTCTATTACAAGTAACATATTGGTTGAGACCATAAACGATATTGATTTGTGGATGAATAGGGCAACACCACCTCCCGTTTTATTTTCTCTGTTCATATATCGTAGTTCATAACCATCTAGACAAATAGTGTCTCTCTCTATCTTGGTTAATCCATGTTTCCATAATAGCAATGATACCGAAGGGAACTGTGGAAGATATTCTTTGATAGAATGGAAATTTGAGTACATGTTTCTAATAATAAAATGTATTATTGACAGCTTGCCCTCAGTGATCACATTATTGTATTGTTCTTGAGTAAAGTAATTACAGTTATCAAATGAAAAGAGAACGTTTTGTCTGGGTCAATCTCAGATAGAGCTATGTGCTGAAAGGTTTCCAGTTCCATTTGTTTATACTGTAAGATTCTCTGCAGCATGTCCGATTCATTGCTGTTTGATTACGCAGGTGTATTTGATATAAAGTGAACTGTTAATAAAGGATTTACTGAGTAATTTCTTACCGTGTCTGGTCCGTTTTTAGCTGTATCTGTCCAGTTCTTCTTTCCTTCTCACCATCAAGACTTTGGCTTCCGCTGGGGTTGTGTCCCATTTAGTTTAATGAAAATCTTACAGTTGATATCCAGGTGTGTTGGATTATTTATTTTTTTGCAGCTTTTTTGAGGTGTCTGGCCTTCTTTGCTATACCAGCATTTCTTTTTTACATTGTGCTCATTTTATGAAAACATCAATAACGTTCAATTTACGTCCTTGTTTCAATAGAGCTGCGATTGACAAACCTCGTTATGACAGCTGGTCTTGTTGAGCTTTGAGGGCAGAGGGTGACAGGCCTCTGTGTTCTCCAGGTCGATTTCTACCCTTGCTTTGGAGGTAAGATGCCACCTGTTGCTCCACTGAGTGGTTTTCCTCCTCGCTGGGTTTCCCGCCGCTGGCCGCCTCTGCGGCCACCACGTGCGCATACGAGCGAGGCTTGATTTGAATCCCGTTCATATGAGTGTATTGTTCCTGCTCGTCCATACACCGCTCCAAATCCTCAATGTGCAGGTCCTTTTCCTCGCTCTGAAGGCAAAGTCAGAAGCTACGTCTGTTGGTCTCAGACAGTAGTGATTTCCCCAGCCAGGAAATCGAGTGAAGGTTTTATATCGTCAAACTCCTCTGGTGTTGGACTTCTTTTTTGGTGGCACAGCACTGCCAGTGGCAGCAGTGATCAGCTGCTTGTAGCTATGTCGCTCAGCTAGCGCTAACCCTAGGCGCTGATCAGTCAATCAAATTTCAAGATTGATGTGTCCAAAAAGCACCGGACAAATTTTGGCCCGGTCCGTACCTCAATAACAATGACTTCAGGAGCCGTGATATCCAAAATCAGAGGTCAATAAATCCAAAAATGTCTTAGAAGTGACCACCAACACATGTGAACCTGACCGGCACAAAAACCTCATGAGATACCGGGATTCATTTAACTGGACTGTGCAGAGGAAACACGACATGTGCACAAACTCCTGTCAGGAGAATGTCTGAGCCTCTGTTTTATGTTACTTTCATGGTGATACTTCGGGCTTTCGTCTGGTTGAGAGGTGATGACTTGTCTTTGTGCATTTCCTCACATTGCTGCCAATGCAAGTTTAATTTAATTTGACATATATGATCATTTCTCTTTGAATTTTTTTTTTTTTTTTTAAAATTTTTATTTTTTTTTTTTTTTTTTTTGTAAAATAAAGATTGATGAGTAGCTCTGAGGGTGCTGAGGGTGCTGAGAGCGAGTGCGAACACAGAACTGTTCTCCAGAATCTGTCTCTCTCAATGATCTGTCTGTGAGTGTGTTTGAGCTGCTCCTTCCTCCCAGCGTTCCAAGTAAGAGAGAGGGAGAGGGAGCACGCACCGTCCAAGACACTCCATGTCTCTTTTTCTAGTGACAAAGCACGCCAAATGCAGGTTTTTCCCGCTCTCCTCTCTGTCCGTTCACTTTGCTCTAGCGCAGGTTCGGCCGTTCAGGGCAGCGGAGCGGACTGAACCATTATGAAACAGTGGCGGTTGAAAAAAATGTTTTTATTTGTCACACACACAAACTAGGGGAATATAACATAAAATGAGGGCCCCATATTATGTAAGGAATGCTCTAAAACTAAAATGTAGCTATTAGCCCATTTGCAGAAAAGTTGTCTGATTTTTCTGGCCATTAGAATCTTTCTAACCCCTCTCCCCATTTGGGAGACACACGACTATAAACACAATCTTACACAATCTTATTCAGCCCCAGTCAGAGAAACCTTTCAAGCACTGAAGCAGTTAACTTGAAAGTCAATATGCACATGTGTTTTCACATAAATGTTTCTCTGTTTTCTGTTCTACTGGCTGGCTGGCATACTTACTTATTTTTATGTAGAGGTGGGTAATATATCGAAATGTAGATAATATTGTGAATGTTTAAAAAATATGCAAAACTTTAATATCAAGTTTAAACTTTATAGTTAAAAAAAATGCTACAAAAAGAGCTGATTGAAAATAAAAATAAAATGCGTTGTAAACATTCAAATAAAGATTTATGGCGGTGTTTCTGCACTTATGATGGTTAAATTTACCCACTCATAATTTTCACATTTATTTGATGATTAAACCTCAACGTTTAGTGACATGTTTTGATACATTTGGGTTGGTTTGCCATAATTTTGTCTGAGTAAAAAATGTAGATATAATTTTTGTCAATAATGCCCAAACCTATTTTTACCCAAATTATATTTAATTAAACAAAGTTATTGGTATTCAATCAATTCAGGGTGTTATCAATCATCACTAAAATGAAGCTGTAAAAGAGTAAATTAAACTGTGAAGACTGGATTTCCTACCTTGTTCCAATATCCTGTAACCTGACTACCTCTGCCAATCACAACCTGCTATATTTTCCTCATTACTAATCAACTCACACCTGCTTTCTAACTTCACCACAGCAGCAGAACCATCTGTCCCCTCAAATACTCAATTCATTGTTCTATTTGGTCATTCCATCAGCTCTGCTTCTGTCGGCTAAGCACTAAGTTTATATTTTAATCAAGGTTAAATGGTTTTTATCTCTGTGTCACAGCACCTGCGCCCCTGCTGCTGTCGCTGGGGAGTTACGTCAGAGGACAGTAGTGAGGGAGCATGGGTAAAAGTGGAGATTTAAGTAGCACAGGAACTTTTACTAATGTCTGAACATGTCTAGGATTTGACAAAGGACGCAATCACGTATGACCACGGCTGTGTAAATATGAAGTGAAATATGACAGAAGTTAATACAATGGTGGCAAAAACAAAAACTAACACAGACTTTCAGCACTGACAGCATCATTGCGAGCCATGTTGTGCTAAATCCCAAATCACACTGTGCCCAAAAAACATTATAGTTTACATTTTATATATGTGAGTATATCTGCCAAAGCAGTAAAAATTAGATGTTTTAGAATCTATTTTTGTTCAGTAAAAGACATCCTTAAAATATTCCTTACAGTCTTGCAACTTCTGGTGAACTGCCACATTGCACCAAAAAAGCCATGGTCTTATGGACTCATATCAAAACAAGTGATACTTTCAAAAGGAAAGTCAAAGCAAACACATTCTGTTTTGTTCTTGTTTAATTAGTTGTTGCTTCCTAACTTCATCAGGGTCTCCATATTGGTTTTATACACACTCAAAAATGTATGGTATTTAATCGAAATATCGTTGAAGGAACTATGTTGAATTGAATTCCCAAACAGTCAAATATTGTATTGTAATTATATCATACTTGGTTTTATAATACGCATTGAATCATTTTAAAAATGTATCGTTAAACCCCTTAAGTTTATGAATTAAACATGTCATCCCACCTCATGATAGTTTTGTTACTGATTATGAGGTGGTGAACAAATAAAACTGTGCGAGGCTTTCCAGTATTTCCTCAAAACAGCATGTGAAGTGCTGCCTCTTCAGGGAATAATCAGGAAGCACTTTAACCTTGATTTTTAGGGCGATATTTCGGAGATTAAAAAGCTTGTCCTGGCGGTTTTTCGCTGCTCTGATCATTTGAATTCTGGTTCCAAAATGAACCTGGATCAAGACTCTGAGCCAGCACTGTGTTTTTGCATAACAATAGACTTATAGATGGTATGAGGAGAGCTCCTTTCTCACTCCATGGACTGTGCTGCTAATGTTGTATGTTGTACGTGGATCTGACCAAAGAGGAAAAATTGGAATGAGAGCCGAATCAAACGTGTAAGCCACTCTCAACAAATATCCATCATCAATAATTATCTCTGGGTTTTAAAATTATGTCAAATTAGGACCATTACTATAGCGATTAACAATTTAAAACAATGTCCTCAAAATGTCTCCTACAACATGAAGCTGAACTCCACAAATGATTATTTATTATTTGCTTATGCCTGTCACAGAAATATATGCTACATGAATCGGTCCACAAAGCTATTATTTATTGCTCCTGACCTCACGTAATGTGGCCCAGGGCAGGTACCACCCGAAACCATCTTAATATTAGTATGCAGGGACTTTTATGTGTGGGCAAGCAGACTTGTGGTGTTCATCAATATTTAGTGGAAAACATTTGCAAGCAAAAGTGAAACAAAAATAAGACATGGGTCAGTGTCAATCCCCACTCTCCCACATGGTTTGCTGCTGAGTCATGGAGAAAAACAAAGAAAAAGACTTGGAAAAGGTCAAAATTACTCTCCAAAAAAGAGAAAAACAGCTGGAAGACCAAAACAAGGCACAATGGATATTCATTTTTAAAATAATATAACAATGTGCAACTCAAACAGGAACTTGCCAATTTCAATCGTCATGAAAAAAAATGAAAGACAGGCTTAAAGAAGAAGTCTTTGTAAGTCCCTGTGATGGCTAAATGTGTACTTTCGGGGCGTTCGAAGTGTCCGTCATTGCCCCCTGCTGTCTCTGGGCGGAAAACCAGCCTTGCAACATTTGCCGACATCGACCCAAAGACAACTTGGAGAAATCCTGGCTTTTTTTTTATATTTGGCAATGTGATTCTTTTTGTGATTGGCAATGTGATTATGCTGTCTTTTATGATAAAAGAAGAAAGAAATGTTTTTTAATGGGCAAGTTAATTGTGTTCCTCAAAAGTTCGAACCTTGCTCCAAACCAAATATTGTATGTTTGTTGACAGAAAATGGGCTGTGGATCTCTGTGGTACTGTAAAAACAAAAATTGATTGACTGAAAAAGGTCTTTTTGCCTGGGGAGACAGTATAGAAAATTACATTATCACCACAAATGGCGTTTCAAAGAAATATTATTAATTGTAGTTTATGAAAACAAAAATGTTATTATGTTGTTGTTGTTGTTGCTGTTGTTGTTGTTGTTCAAAACAATGGTTGATAAAGGAGGTACTGAAAAAGTACCAGTGCCAAAACATTTACCCAGCCCTTGGTTGACGCCAACAGTGTAACACTGAAATAAACCAAAACAAACATGGTGATGCTGATGTCTGCGCCTTTCTCTCTACTAGATCAAAAGCTGATTATCAGCTTGCTCCGATGTTGTGACGCTTCGCCCAAACAGCTTGAATGTTCGCTGCAGAATGTTCCACCTTTTTATGAATGTTTCAATAAGAGCAATCCCAGGTTGAATGAACTTCACTCAGAGTACATCATATCTCAATCTGGCCTCTGTCAAGTTAGCAAAAAGAGCGGGTTGAAAATAAAAATAAAAATAAAACAAACTTGCTGTGTAATCTTCAAACAAGGGCACAAGGTGATACAGCTGATTTAACCATTTCTTTTTTGTGAGATACCTCAATATTTATGGGTGGTACATTTACAGTATTAGCACATTTTGGATGGTTTGCAAAAATATTGTCTCGTTATCAGGATAATACCAAAAACATTCATTTTGTCATTATTGCCCACTTGGTCAAATGTTTCTGTATCAAACATTACAAACGTACAAGTGTTGATAACTGACTTATTACATGCAATTTACTTCTGGTACCAGTCTGGAAAACACCTAAATACCAAAGGTCTGTAAAGCCTGTTGAAGTGAACAAAGGAACCTTCTCCTCAGTGCAACACAGAGACTGTTCACACTACCTCCTCTCTGGGCTCTCAGAATAAGGCTCTCTCTCCTGCTGTGTAAACCCACAGACTGAGCCCATCCACTGACCCAGGTGAAGGAAAACACAAAGACTGGACACTCTGAAACAAAGTCATGGTGATTAAAAAAACCTCACTTTATTTGCACATATTGATTTCCTATTCCCCATTAATAATTGTAATGAGGGTGAAGGAGTGAGGCCGGGGGCAACAGCAGCCAATGTGGGCAGACTGACAGACGCTCATATCAAGCCGATGTGGCGACGAGCGAGACAGCAGAGGACACTGGGCCTGGTACAAGCGGAGAGAACTACACTACATACACATTATACTAACTTATTATTGCCCGAAATCACCACAGCAGTTGCCTTGAAAGGTGACAGTGGAAAAAAAGATTAAAGAATGTTCATAGGAAATTAGCAAATGTCCCAAAAGTCCCTTTTCTGCAAGGAAAAACTACCAAACCTCTTTTTAAAAAAGTTTAAACCTCGAGGAGTTCCACAATGAAGGAGATTCTCACAGACGCGCTTCAATTTGCAGATAGACTGTGGAGCCGGACCCACTAAGGAGGTGAAACAGCTCTTCGAGGCAGATGAAGAACCGTTTCGGCAGATGAAGAACCGTTTCGGCAGATGAAGAGCCATTAATCTGGAGTAGAGACCGTTTCTCCAGTTAAAAGACCGTTTCTCCAGGCAGACTCACCAACCGGACATTGTGAAACTTAGACTACGTCTTGACAAAAATTAGACAGGAAGGTAGATAAAAAATAGTTCTTATAGTTAGAAAATGTGGATCTGTTGTTCTGTGGACAGAAAACTATTTCATCACTGAACAATGCGATAACAGCGATATTGAAAAAGCTTTAAATAATTTCGTTTTTTGAAACATCCAAAGTTTATACTTGTATTTTGTTGTTGAAATAAGTTTTTCTTTGAAAAAAAACCCTGTAAGCACTGTTTCAGTTACACGGCACACTTGAACTCCTTCTGTCACCTGTCAAAAGTACTGTCGTGGTTCAAACTAATTTGTCTAAAAGAAAGAGGAATGGACTATATACTCAGACTAAAGTGATGTTAAAGTGTTTGGCCCACAGAAACAAAGATAAAGTGTCAGCAGTTACCTCCAGTCTCTCTCTCTCTAAAACCGACAAATCAAGTTGGAAATCTGGGGGTAATGATGGACTCTTTAATGGCCACATCAAGTCAATAACATCCTCAGATATTTATCATCTAACAAAATACAACTACTGTACAAGTCTCTCCATGGCCTAGCACCAAAGTACAGCTCGGACATGTAAGTGTCATATGAACCATTTATTTCAGACTCTGAGGACCTCAGGGACCGGCCTCCTGCTGGTGCCCAGAGTCAGGACTAGGGCTGGGGTATACTGTATCATACCTTTCATGGTGTAATGAAATTGAAATGTTGCAGTACATTTTGGATGCTGTTATTTTCATGGAGAGCATATGGAGCAAGAAGCATTGTGGTGGCTGAGGAGAGGAAGAAAGCAGATTGACTGACATAGATGAAACCGCCCCACGACACAGGAGAGGGACTACAGGCTTCTCACATTAAATCTAACAAGTCATCTGAAATCGTGATGCTGAGTGAAAACACGAGGCAGCCCTCATCAGCGCTGAACACACTAGACATAGACGCTAACCTGGTCCAAGCAGGAATTCCCCAGATAAACCTAAAACTTATAGAATTAATAATAAGGACTATCACAAATAAAAAAAACATTTCTTAACATGATGCTGGACAAAGTGATGCTGAAAAACTTGTCCATGCGTTTGTAACATCTAGATTAGACTACTGTAACTCCCTGCTCGCAGCGTGCCCTAAAAGCTCCATAAAAAGCTTTCAACTGGTTCAAAATGCAGCAGCAAGATTACTAACAGGAACTAAAAGAAGAGAGCCCATTACGCCGGTGCTCGAGTCTCTTCACTGGCTCCCTGTTGAGTTTAGAATCAAATTCAAAGTCCCCCTCCTGAGTTACAAAGCCATAAATGACCTGGCCCCATCCTACCTAATAGATGCTATAGTGCCTTATCATCCAAACAGAGCTCTAAAAGCACAGTAGGAGGTAGAGCTCCTGTGTTGTGGAATCAGCTTCCTGTCCATGTTAAAGAGGCCGACACAGTCTCTTCATTTAAGACCAGGCTTAAAAACGTTCCTCTTTGAAATCGCTTATGGTCAGGCCAGTTAGGAACAGAAGTAAAAACCTACAGTTCCCAGCTATGCTTCCCTAGGAGCAACTATGCCTGGGGAAGTATGGCAGCTTGAGCTCTATCCTCTGCTTCTTACTACTTTTCTATCAAACAATATTTAATATTTAATTTCACTTGCAATTTGTTCATTGCTTTTCCTTCTTCTCCCACTTCCCCGACGGGAGTGGAGCAGGCACATTGATGACCTGTGGATCCAGATGCTCCTCAACTGCCTGGAGAAACGGTCTGCCTGGAAAAACGGTCTCTACTCCATCTTCATCAGCCTCGAAGAATTGGTTCTCCTGAATGGGTCTAGCTCCACCGTGTATCTGCAAATTGAGGCGCGTCCGCCTGTCCGTCCGAGGGAGTTGGATCTCTCCTTCACTGTGTAATTCCTACAGGTTTCTACTCTTTCCCAAAGAGGTTTGATAGTTTTTCCTGGCCGAGAAGAAGGGTCTAAGGACAGGGGAACTTGGGACATCTGTCTGATGACACAGGATGCTGGGACAGTGGAGAGCACTTGGAAATGAACATTGTTTATTTTGTTTTTTTCCACTGTAGCCCCTCGAGGCAACTACTGTTGTGATTTTGGGTGTTACAAAAATAAGTTGAATTGAATTGAAAATTGAACATGTGTGCAAGCAAAATTAATGTCAGTCCACCTTTTATTAAACATTAATCTACCTGACAGGCCATAGTTAGGCCATTAGGCCATTATTGAACTTCAAAGCAGATAGATATTGCATTAGAGACTACCTATAAAGTGTCAACGTTTTGTTTGGTTTATAACGGTAAGCACTATTAGTATAACATTATAGCTTTAATGTATATCAGAGCTTGTTAAATTGAAAATAAGTGTTCCTTTTTAAGTATAAACCATTAAAATTGTGCCTATTTTAAGTATGTTGTCTGGCGTCAATTATGTTGTCAATTATATAATTATCGCACATTTTCTAATCGATATCGTGATAAAGAAATTTGGCCATATCGCCTTGCCCAATCAGGACTAAACTTGGAGAATTTGTGTTTCAGTTTTGTGCAGCTAAGACCTGGAAAGGTTGTGCTGCCTGGTGGTCGAATGATTAAGGGGCAGCACGTGTATGCCAGGGTCCATGTGCAGCCAGCCGCAGCGTCGTGAGTTTGATTCCCAACTCTATTTACTTCTCTCTCATACCTCAGCCAAAAAGCCTTAAAAAAAAAAAAAAAAAAGTCTTCCAGAAGATGTGAGACAGGCCTCTACTCTGACAATAATCAAATGTAGGCTCAACAGTTTTGTTTACCTATTTCCTATTTACAGTTTACTGTACTCAAGCTGAATAATAATTTGTCTAAAACTAAATTCAACTCAAAATGTCTACGATAATTTCAAGAGTAAGACATAAAAAGAAACCTAAACTATCAAAGCTGTGGACCTTAGACAGAACACCACAATATGCAACTTCTGAGCCAACTCCTCTCAGCGCTGGAACCTGTGCACTTTTACCACTAAATCCTCAGCTGCAGAAATGAGCCAAACCCGCCAGAGGCTTACAGGGGTGGGGGAGAACTGAAGGCCAAATCTAACTCAGAACCAACATGACGCGCCAGTGTGCTCTTTAGCTTTTTTTCTTGTGAGCAGGTCAATTTAGTTTTCCCCTTAAAGTAACAGTTTGTGTCAAAATTTGACGGCTGCATGCTGTCTGTATGTGTAATAATTGTACATTTTATCAACACAAATTTGTAATAAAGAGCCAGATTATTTTGAGATGAGAGCTGAATGGATGTGCAAGGGCGGTCTATCCTGCTCCACTTTTCTATCTGTAAAAGCTGTTCTAAAGCTGTGCTATTGGACAAAATTAGCGACGGGCAAAATGGTTTGTGAGAGCTCGGAAGTTATTAGACAGATTTAAAAAATTTACTTCCTCCTTTCACAATATCCCAGCTTTAGGTACACTTTACGGTTTAGATATTTAAATATAAATATAATATATTTTAAATGGGCGTACGTTTTAACCATGTTACATGTTGTATCGTCATGAAAAACAGTTTTTTGGAATTCTGTTCAGACCGTCACCGAACTTGCTGCTCTAACATTTACACATCCATCTTTGTTTTTTAGCTTGATACAAAATGCAGAGCCAGGCCTATAGCCCCCATCATGACAACTAAGGCTTGGCTATTTTTTAAACATTTACATTTTTCAGAGTTATACTACAACTAATACCATGACTAGCGTGCAAACAAAGGCTTGAAGATTAGGATAGTTCTGTATTATATGGTGTTATGAAGCATTTATTCATTTTGCAATTACAGTGCAGAGCGTGTGAGGTTTTTAACCTTTAGACTTGTAATGACTTTTACTCTGTTGACAGACCAATTCTGGATATTTGATGGAATTGTTTTTGTTTTGCTTGATAAACATCTTGCAGGATATTTGGATTAAATCAGGACTGAACCAGGGTATAACTCAGACTATATAGACGGACAAATTTAGGACTAACCTTGGAGCAAACTAGGGCCGAAACCGATAATAAACCAGGACTAAAACTTTCTTGGGACTGGACTAAATCGTTGCTAATCCTTGACTGAACTAAAACATGACCTGGGCCAAATTGACTTGATTTGAACATGTAGACTTCACTGATTCGTCAGAATTTTTACAGGTGGACATTAATCATTTGCTAATCATTTGAAGATAAATGCATCTGTTTTTTTGATGCTTGTGATAAATATTTTACCAAAATCTTCTATCAGTATGTGTATCACAAAATAAACTGATTTGACTCAATGACTTTGAGCCATAGGTGGGTTCACCCTGGACAGGGGCCGGCTCGTCACAACACAGAGACATAGACACACAGACAACAATTCACTCTCATATTCATTCACGAGGGGCAATTTAGAGATGCCAATTTACCTAACACATGCATGTCGTTGGATGGAGAGATCCTGCGGTAACACGAGACGGACAGACTCCACCCGGAGAGATCATGTGATGTTTATAATAATATTCATCATCGTAATAGTCGATACACAGCCAAGAATAGGCCAGAACAGGCTCTAGTCTTCTACAATACTATTTGACTTGCTCTTAAAACAACAAACATATCTTTAAGTACATCGTATCATTTCAAAATAACAACACTAAATCTACCAACTCTGTGCACCTAATATCTCATTTGCTGCAGTAGTTATGTGTAGTGGCCCATCCAGGTAACCTCATTAGAGCTGTGATTGGCCTGGTTTACGGTCTTGCGGCAGATGTACAAGTGAAATGCGTGGCTGTTGGTGTGAGTGCAATTAGCCCTTTGTACACAGTGGGGCTCTCATTCCCGGTGAAGACGAGTGTTTAATGAACGCTCGACATACAAATAAAACGCAGACAGATACAGGGTGAAACTGGGCTGGGGGAGCACTGCTGCCGGCTTGAAAGAGATTTTATTAAACTAACCCTGTTCGCATAATCTACATGACATCAATTATCCATGTGTACTGCTGCTTCTCTCACAATAACAGGTTAGGAAAGCGGGTTGTGTTCAGGTTTTACAAACAAAAGTCAGAAAATTTGATCTGATTCACAACATGTAGCTATGTCGGTGTAATAAATGGTTTATATAGCACTTTTCTACCTTCAAGGCACTCAAAGCGCTTTACATCAAGGAACCAGTCACCCATTTTCAGGAGCAGAATTCGGACCGCCAGCCTTCGGCTCAGAGGACAAGCACGCTACCACTGAGCTACTGCTCCAAGAGTCATTCTCGATTTGTGAATCAAGTCTGGGAACTCAGGTTTTATATCCGGCTAGAGCCGGATTCGAACCCACGGCGCTGACAGGTGATGCGCTACCTCCTGAAAGTTACATACCGTTACTTCATTACTTCAAGCATGGTTGTATAATATAATATAAATGAAATTTTAAGGTCCTGCATTCAAAGTGCCATTGCTCTGAAAATTCCTCTTTTCACCTACCCCCTACACATGGCCACCATTCTGTTCTAATTTGTTTTTCTTTTCCATTGTCACAAACTGTTATTCATGTGGGGTTCAACAGCGTCCCGTAGCCTTAAGCGTCATATATCCATAGGCAGGGGAAAATAATGCTACATGAAGTCTAATGCCTTTGTTTTTGGCTTTATTGTTGGAGAGTTGCAAAGTGGTCCTTAACCTTCACCTGTCATTAACAAAGAGAGTGCAGGCAGAAGTTTCATAACATAACACATTCACAGACATTTGCATCTTGCTGCCATGATTTGGAGACTAGCTCAAACATTTCCTTACTGTTACTGCCAAACAGTGATGCTGCACCTCTTTTATGCGCGGTCACTTCCTTATGAGACGCTACACAAGGAATGAACCTGGATCCTATAACTCCTTTAGTCAAGATTATTCAGTTAATTGCGGTTATTGTCAATGTATTTGTAAGAACTCAAAGTACATACATACGCATTTATATATATATATATATATATATATATATATATATATATATATATATATATATATATATATATGTGTGTATTTTGGTATTTCTTTAGTTTCTAGGGCTCCTTTTTCCTGATGTTGCCATATTTACTGCACTCCTGAATAAAAGCCGCACAATGAAATTGGGAAAAATAAATACATATACATGCCACACCTGTCAATAGGCCGCAGGTGTCCACATTGTAACATGAATTATTTAAACCAGAAAGATAGTGATGCACGGACTGTCTTTTGACCGCGGGTCAGGTCGGGCCAACAAAAGTCTCGGCAGGTTATAAACAATGCAGACCGCAGCGGTTTATAGTCCAGGAATTACGGTATTTTACATTTAGGTTAAACATCCAAACCTGTCCAATATGTCACGAGTCTCACATAACACTAGTGTGAAGGCATGTAGTGTAAATGAGAGGGCATTCAGCAACAATGCTTCAGATATTTGGAAATGTCCAAATATTATATTACAGCAGTCCTCATAGAGTTGCAGGCAGTCTTTGTGATATGTTTTGTTTTAGACTTCAGCGATAAAACTGATTGATACACAAGGGAAATGGCTTGAAACTGAATAACACTGTCATTCATGTATGTAAAAAAAGGGCTGGACAATAGAAATAATAATAGATAGAAATTAAAAATCCGTGTCAAAATCAGTCGATGTAATCTATATATATGTATATTGTATTATGTATGTATATATATATATATATATATATATATATATATATATATATATATATTTATATACAATAGCATGGGCGATGAGAGAGAAGGGAGGACATGCAGTAGACTGTCAGATCGGAATTTGAACTCCCGGCACTGCGGCTGACTGCACTTGAAGCTTGGCATATGTGTGCTGCCGCCTTAACCACTCGACCACCTGGCAGCACCCATTCTGAAGAAAATGGTTTGAGAAGCCAGCATTTACACCACTTTGTTTGCTAATTTGCAAGTTTCACCTACAGCTTGGGTTGTTAGGGCCTATTGTTCTTAGATAGGGCAGTCAAGTAGCTCAAAAGCATTTGACTGGTTAGGTTTCTGCCAAGGTGACAAAAGGGTGCTGTACACTCCTGGGAGGATGTACTGTACATCAAACCTCAATTTCTGAAGAGTTTACTTTCTTACCAAAAATGGCCTCCTTCAATCCTTTCTCGAACCAGCCTTTTTCCCCGCAAAAAAATTCAAAACTGTGATTCGTCGCTTTTAGATGAAGATGGACAGCAGATTGCAAAACAGAGGATTAGTGTCTTGATGGTATCAACACTGGCAAACCTTTGGATAGAAGTTGAAAAGTCTTGTTTGAAAAAAAAAACCTGTCTGGATAACTACCTTTGAAACTTTTTCTACCAGTGTGTTAAAATTGATGTAACAAATGATTGCTACAGTACTTATACATTTACATGATACATGCATTTCTGAATTGTCTGAAACAGCAGTGTGAGGGCTGCAGGTGCTGAGGGCACAGGTGCTGAGGGCACAGGTGCTGAGGGCACAGGTGCTGGGGGCACAGGTGCTGAGGGCACAGGTGTTGCCCTCTGCAGCCAGTGACACAATATGCCGGCTCAACACACAGTTATCACAGTTATAAGAAGAATGAGCCGAATCGTAATAACATTTTTAGGTATCTGTACTTTACTTTTTATAATGAATCCCAGGGTTTAGGGTAATAGGTTTAGGTTTTAGATTTTTGGGATTATTATTAGCATGTTCATGTTGGCATCCTGGCTACAAATTTTGACTTCAAGTACCAGTTTTGAGCAAGCAAAAATCTTCACAATTATTTATCAAAAGGATCACATTTAACATTTTACGGGTTCTAAAAATCTGTGTAAAATATGTTTTTATTTTAGTAAAATTTTACTTGAGCACTTTCATGCTCCTGCAACTTTTACTTAAGTAACAAAATTGAGTACTTCTTCCATCTCTGATTTGGCTGTGAACATCCACAATTGTAGTTTGATTTTCAGACCAAATAAATTGTGTCGCTGCGGTTGAGATTTTTGGGCTATACAAACTTAAATTAATGTTACAACATTATCCATAGTCGATACCACGCCTGCAGGACACCTCTAAATAAATGTTTTCCATCTATCTCATCTGCAAGTTTTGAATAATTGAGCTTTTGCATTGATTTTCTGTAAGGAACATCTGGTCGAAACAGTCTTCACTTTTTTTTTTAACTGACATCAAGTTTTATCATTGTTGTCAATCGAAACACAACTGAAGAGCTGAGATGGAGGCAGTAGAAGCAAAGGACTATCTTATGATTATTATTATTATTATTATTATTATTATTATTATTATTATTATTATTATAGCTTATTTAGTCAATTAGCCGTCTGAATAGGGCAATTCATGTGGATACTGCCATTGTGTCCTTGGGCAAGACACATAATCTGCCCCGCCCCCAGTGTCTGCGTACATCTGGTGTGTGAATGGGTGACTGGTTCCTTGATCTAAAGCGCTTTGAGTGCCTTGAAGGTAGAAAAGTGCTATATAAATGTGACAATTTTACTTATGGTTCATTATTCATTCTCACCAGAAAAGTCACACTTTGAACTTTTAATGTTATGTTTTGGTTGGGTAGGACTCAGTTACAGTACATTAACTTTAAAACTGTAAAGGTAAAGGGGAGTTTGAGGGTAATCCAACTGCTTATTTTTACTGTGATTGTTACAGATACAGTTCCAGATATTTGTATTGAAAAATATATAAATACTTGGCCTAGTGATGTCATCTGCTTATCTCCAATATAAAGGTTTTATGTCAATCTGTAGAACATTCCAGGCAAAACAATAACTTCTCTATAGTGACAAGAAGGTTGCAGACCCTGCATAGTGACATAGTGCACCTCTGAATGTAATATAAACAGTGTAAGTACAGTGTGTTTTCCTTAATGGTCATTTTTGGTCATAAGGGAGACACTACAGGAAAAACAGTGTGCGCTCTCAACATTTACACTTTCACTTGGAAACAACAATATGATCCAATTAGAACCCAAAGTTGTTTTATTATTACATCTAATTAACTTGCTTCGATAGATTTACAATACGGAACACTGTAACTTCAAAGGCTGCGTTCTACATATACCTTTTTCTTCCATAGAGCCATAAAGAGCTCTTAAAATAGCACTTACACACACACGCACACCAAACTTTACAATCTTGGACAACATTTTGACGGAACAGAAGTATTTGTTGACATCCAATCCAAGGCTGGTTTATAAATACGTTTTAATAAAAACAAAAACAAAACAAAAAACATTTGAATATCCAAAATAAAATTATTTCTGTAAAAAAAATTTTATAGTGGGTCAAATTACAAATTTCTACGATAATAGATACAAACAAAAGTGTGTATATGTTGTTCTGCCATTTGGTAGCTTCATATTGTTTTTAAACAATATTGTACATTTAGGAAAAGGTTTACCAGGATTATCAATATTCAAGATTAGTGCGTGGTATAAAGTAGTTTCAATATCATCATTCATCATGATATTTTCTGTAGTAATATATCACACTCAAAAATTTGTTCTTATAATGGTCTTATAATGTGTGAATCCGGAAGAGAACTACAATTTAAATATCTTGAAATCCTAATAGATATAATTTTAAATTAAAATCATCATCTTTCAGAGTTAAGTATCCGATACCGGAGCTCTTGGCAGAGAAACCCCTTAGGCTATGGGAGGTGTCCAGCATAGAGCTGAGCGCGTAATGCCACTGTGCCCTGTTCACGTGAGTGGGCACAACAAAGAACTCGTTTTCACCCCTGGGGAATGGAGATTATATGTCCGTGGCCTTTTTCCCAGTATTCCCGGACAAAACCAAGTCTCAACCGGGTCCAGAACCAGGAGGCGCTGAACCAACAATCTTTCTTGGGGGGTGAACTCTGCCCACCTGTCTAGGCAACAGGAGCGTAGGAGAAGGCACTTTGCTGAAAGCTTTTAGAAAAACTTCTGTCTCACTCTTCACGCAATTATCAGAATCAGAATCAGAATCAGAAAGAGTTTATTGCCATTGTCAATGAACAAAATTCACAAACATAGGAACTTGTCTCGGCCTTAAGGTGCAACATAGAAACACTGAGCAATAATAAAATAACATATATTCAAATCAAAAAGGGCATGCATTAAGAAACAATTTAAAATTTACTATACAATAAAAATAAAAATAGGCATTTCTATGTACACAAGAGTTACAGTTAGATTTACAGTTTGTAGTGCAGAAAGTGACAGTGCAGTGAGTGATTGAATATTTGCAGTTAAAGTGACAGGTGTTTAGAAGTGTTCATGAGTCCAACAGCAGAGGGAAAGAAACTATTCTTGTGGCGGGATGGTTCTGGTCCGGATGGACCGTAGCCTCCTGCCTGAGGGGAGTGGCCTCCTGCCTGAGGGGAGTGGCCTCCTGCCTGAGGGGAGTGGCCTCCTGCCTGAGGGGAGTGGCCTCCTGCCTGAGGGGAGTGGCCCCTGCCTGAGGGTGAAAAGGGTCAGCTGTGATCCGACCTGCTCGTCCCAGAGCCCTGGAGACGTACAGGTCCTGCAGAGATGGAAGTCTGCAGCCGATCACCTTCTCAGCAGAGCGCACAATGCGCTGTAGTCTCTGTTTGTCCCTGGCTGTGGCTCCAGCGTACCACACGGTGATGGAGGAGGTGAGGATGGACTCAATGATGGCCGTGTAGAACTGCACCATCATCTGCACTGGCAGCTTGGCTTTCCTCAGCTGCCACAGAAAGTACATCCTCTGCTGGGCCTTCTTGATGAGGGAGCTGATGGAGGGCTCCCACTTGAGGTCCTGGGTGATGGTGGTGCCCAGGAAGCGGAAGGAGACCACGGTGGTGATGGGGGAGTCTGTCATGATGAGGGGGGGCTGTGGGGCTGTGGCTTTCCTGAAGTCCACGATCATCTCCACTGTCTTCTGGGCGTTGAACTCCAGATTGTTACCGCTGCACCAGGACACCAGCCGGTCCATTATTTCAATAATGTTTCTGTCCCTCTGACCTTCCTCAAGGCAAGCATCGGCACATTTAGATATTTAGTATATCACACTTTTACTTCTGTAGAGCAAGGGTGTCCAAACCTTTTTCTTTTTTACAGAAGCCCGCTTATGGAAACATATTTGTGACTGTGGGGTCAATGGTGATTCATTCAAATGAATGCATTCAACATTCAAGTGTACCTTTAATACATTCATTCTAGGTCTGTATCACAATACAATGTGATCTTATTGAGGTATGCATGTTTGGTGGAACTGATACAGTAGTGGCTCTAATATTTGTATGGATCCCAACACCTCAAACACCATGTCTTATGAATATTCTATATACCGTGAGTCTTCAGATTTTGTTTCCATAACACTGTTGTTCATAAATATGAGGCGCGAGGCTGTAAATAAGGGACTGAACCTGCAGCAGAAAGTAATCAGAGCGGAGTCAGAGTGCACTAAACCATATTGATCAGTGCAGACCAGCAAGGAGCCATATGCAGCAGCAGAGGAGGAGGATCTATGCAAAAACATGCATGTTCAAGCCTCCTCCAGGCAGCTGAACACTATATGACAGGCTACAGCGGATGGACCTCACCATAAAAACATTTAGCTTAAAATAGGCTGTCCTACCTGCTGAATTAACCCAACAATGAGGAACAACTCGCAACACAGCCATAATTACTTTTTAACGATCACACATTATGCAAATGATCATCAAGCTTCATAAATCTCAGAGAAGGTTTGAACAGGTCTTACAATACTGCCAACTCGGACGGATATCTAGAGAGAAAAGTTAAACTTTATGTTGGATATATTTGTGTATAATAAGGTTTCAAGATGAATTAATTCAATATTGAAATCAGCAAACAATAAAGACAGCAATTTTGAATAACATTCAATGTGTTATGTACATAATATGATAATTCTATAGTTTTTACTTATATTCAAGCTATTATAGCTCATGTTTTGTCTTTTCTCTAATGTTAATGCTTGTAGACATGTTTAAATTGCTGGCTGTGAACTAAAAAATAATTTCAAAGCATGCATATATCGCAAATCTAATTGCAATCATAACAGATAAAAAAAATCTTGGATCTTGTTCGGGAACTCGAAACGGCAATCAAAGCGTTTAACAAAGTTAAAAGAGCCAAAAAGCAGGACAAAACGGACAAAAGGGAACCAGAAACCAAGAAGGAACGCAGTCTATTTCCCCTATGCCTCTGGACAGTCTGAAAAACTGCAAAGGATTTTTAGACAGAATGAAATCCCTGTTTATTTTAAACTGGGCAGCACTTTAAGACAAAAACTGGTTCACCCTAAGGACAAGATGCCTACTGAAAAATAGAGCAATGCAGTGTATTCAAAACAATGCAGTGAGGAAAGTCGTAAAGAGCGTTACAGGTGAGACGAAACAGCCACTGCACAAAAGGCTGTATCAACACAGAAGACATGCAAATCCAGGAGTACAGAGCGCCGTGCATCTACATCTTAAAGCTGCAAACCACTCTTTTGAAGACAGTGAAGAGAATCTTTCTTCAAACAGGAATGGAGGTTTAAGGTTCAATCTACCAGCAATGTACAGCAGCATTTTGAAGCCATGGGGTGGCATCAGCCCTGGCCTTTCAGTTGCTAATCAGGTACTCATCAGTGATTAGGGAGTGGCAGTCAGATGACAACAGGACTTTGATGGCCCATTACAGAGCTGTAAGGATAAACAAAGAATATTGTTTTCAGGTGAAACTCACAGTGTAAACAAAAACAAAAACAGGACAGGCATATATCTGGAGGTTCTGCCTGGTGGGCGGGGCTTACTCAGAGTAGGATAAATATCAGTTCTCAGACTAGATCCGCAGATTGAGAATGACTCTTGGATGAGAGTGAGTCTTGTTTTTCGAAAACAGTGTCCAGATGACTACAACTGAGTCTCTGTCGCCAGCTACAATCATTCTATCAGAGTCTGCTTGTCATTTTAGTTACACCATCCTTCTTTGTTTCTTCCATACTGTATATTTAATTTCTGTCTCAAAATGTATCTTCCAAAAATGAGGATGAAAACTTTGCCCATCTACTGCTGCAGACAGAGTTGCACACTCTACATCAAACAAGAAGACTCCCCCACACCACTTGCAAGTTGCCCATTATAAAATACTTATACAGCAAAGGACAGAATTATTCCATGTTGTGCACAGCAAGTAGTAATGAGATACAGTATTTATAGTTTATTGGGTCTGAACCTGATTCTGCTAAAATATGAACCCTATGAATACTTCCTACGTATGTGGAAAATAAATACAGTGCAACAGTCTGGACAAGTATTTGCCGATTAACTAAATATCGACAAGTATTTGCCGATATTTAGTTAATCGATAGTCAGGACTTTTCAAGTCACAAACATGATAATCTAACCATTTTAGAAGCAAAAATAACTCCCATTCAATCATTACTAAACGTACATTGTTTATCTCATATTGACTTTAATTTATCATTCTGAAAGTTTCAATTCATAAAGCTAGTCACTTACTAGAGGAATGGTGAACTATTAGATACTGTGAATGAAAGTGGCTTGAGGGTATCACCTTTTTTTGGAGACATTAATCGTAAATAATCATAAAATTGAGATGAGTCTTCTCACAATAATCATAAAACACAAAAATGAGATATTGGGATATTCCTCATCTGGTCAAATATGGTCAATTTGTGCCTTGAGCTTGGATTTTCCGTTAATGTGGTGTGCAACAATTACATGCTGAACATTCTCGTTGTTGCTGTAGACACCAGAGATACACAGTTATTATCAGCAAGCCACCGGCTGCATGTAGATCTGAAGATGAGAGGACAGAGGCAGCAAAACACTGTCTTTGATTAACTGCAGCCAGTGCAGATTACTCGGCCATAATACAGACCCTTTGGAGACTTCTGCTTAAAAAGAGAGAAACGAAAATTCCAGAGTTCATTTGAGATGAAGCTGCGATGCTCCTCTCTGAAAGTTGTAGGCACATGAATTATTCTCACCAGTTCTCAAAGTCAAAGGGAAGAGAAAAGTATACAACAGCAGCCCAGCAGTGTGAGGAGAGAGTGCAACATTTAAATGGACATTTTATGCATTATTATGGGTTTTAAAGCTGCACTATCTATCTTATCTGGTGTGTTTGCCACATACTTATGAGATGTTATCGTTTTGATTGAAATCTTCCACAGTATTAATCATATATATATAGTACACCTTTAAACATGCTTTTGGCGCTTTATGGGAGTGACAATATTTGGAAAAAATATTTCATAAACAGTTGCAACTGGCATACACACATATCAGAAGTCCAGGTAATTTTTTATCATTGAAACTGAAAAGGGTAATTTAGCACAATATGTCTCTTTAAAACATTAATCGGGGAATGAAATGCGTATCTGTACAGTGCCTTCCTTCTTCAGTCAACTCTCAGTGAGCCAACTGCATTTAAAAACATAGATCTGTCAGTTTTGATTACCTCTGAGTTGTCTTGCTCGAGGACAAAAGACAAAAATTTCCATCCAAAACCTTATTTGAGAGGAGGAGACAGATGCAGATATCGATTGGAGACGTTAACCCGGGTTTTGTTCAGAGCAGAGGGCGAGTTTGTCATTCAGACAGGACGGCCCTGCACAAGTCAATCCCAGAATCATAATACTAGCTGATGTTTAAAGTGTCTCTCCAGAGGGCCTCATCAGAGGGAACAAGGAAGTCAGCAATTTCTGTCTCTCATCAGTCTAAACTCAACAGAGCTTTTAATGAAGGACGCACTATGGGACACAGCACCAAACTCCTGGAGGTCTCCTGCTCATGTTTTTGCATTTCATTTAAAAACTGCTTCATCAGGTCAACTTCTCATGGTAAAGAAGTGTTACGTTTGACAACCAATTTTAATTTAGTTTTAGTTATTATTTAATGATTTAGTCGAATTGTAATTTTTAAAGGACACCTGCTTGTTTCCGGAGACATGTTATTACTTTATTAAAGCATACATATGTATGACATTTATCTCATTATCAAGGTTTTCATGGAAGAATGCAGCATGCATTCTTGTGAATGCACAGGAGAGATCCACAGAGATCCCCAGATCTAACATGTAACTTGGCATGGTGACGTCAATTGCTTGTTTCCATGGGGATAGGTTTAATTATGTGTAACATTACAAACTAAACACAGATGAAGTGGCAGACACTCCAACAGGAAAGTTGCATTTCAGTCTAGTTTTAGTAAAATAGATGGTACATGATGACTCTGGCCATGTGTATTAAAAAACATTATTAATTGGATTCAATGAATCCCCTCTTTTACATTTTAGTCATGTCTACATCTTCAAACTTAAAGGACACATATTATGCAAATATGTATTTAAATATGTTCTAACATTGTTCCCTCAAAAACATACCTGGAGTAGCTTTTAGATTCATTTACAGTAGTTTGATGAATCCTGGTTAGAAAATCTTCGCCTCCCCGACCATCAAAACGACTCTGTTCTGAATCTCCTCTACAACTGAAGTTTTTGTGATCTGTGAAGTGGCTCTGAGAATCTCAGAAGCTAGTTTTTAAGTCCATAATTCATTGCCAGACGTATTCTGTGAATTTCTCTCATCATCAGTAAAACTGCGTGCTGGGACCAGGAAGTGAGAGGCATGACATGTTTCTTAAATTGTGTGTCATTCCCTCTGTAGCCAGTAGATTCCTGAGGTAAAACTCAGGTAGTCCCAGGTGAAACAGCAGAGATACAAATGTAATTTTTGTTCTTATAGGCAAATGTTTTTGGTTCCAAACTAAAGGTACTCAACAGCATGTTTGAAGGCTAATAAACCATAAAAATAATGCATAATATTTTTCCTAATACTATTTTCCAATGATTTTGTCATGTAGAATGAGTGTATAGTATACAGAACTGAAAATACAGTCCGATTGCTATGCATACAATTTATCAGAAGAGGTTGCATTAATTCCGGCTGATGCAGCTCAGAGGAGTGAAGCAGTTTGAAGCAAGTTATAAGCAATGGCCCACAAATGTTAAAGTGTCTTGTCATTAATGAAGGAAATGTGAGTACTGAAATAATCAGCATTTCTGGTGAAGGTGTATGGACTGAAAACACAGAGGAGCTTCATAGATTACCACCTGATGACCTCAACTAGTTAACATTTTAAGATTTCATGAGGGATTACAAAACCTTTTTGCTCTGAGAATGGATTTGGATATGTTGGATATACCATTACAACTGTTTAACTGCTGAAAGTAGTTAGCATATAAAAAACATCTTATCCATTTCAATAATTAACAGCTTGTACCGGCGGGTTTAGGCCAGTGCTAGATTTGCATGTGGGATTTTCAAGTAGTATTTTCATATGTTTTGGTGAACTTATAAACATAATATTTGAGCTCATCAAAAAGTAATGATCATCTATTTCATATCGGATGTAGTACAGAAATTAGTGGCCGACAGTGCGTGCGGATGGGGTAGAATGTCTCAGACACGCAAACTATCAGCACAGGATCTACACAGGGTTGTGTACTTTCTCCTCTTCTCTTCTCTCAGAACACAGACTGCTGCGCCTCCAGCCAGGACTCCGTAAAACTGATCAAGTTTGCAGACGACACCACCCTCATTGGGTTCATCTCCGACGGGGATGAGTCAGTCTACAGGAGGGAGGTGGACCGGCTGGTGTCCTGGTGCAGTGGTAACAGCCTGGAGCTCAACGCCCAGAAGACAGTGGAGATGATCGTGAACTTCTGGAGAGTCACAGCCTCCCAGCCCCCCCTCACCCTGATAGACTCCCCCATCACCACTGACGACTCCAGCTTCCTCTTAATCCTCACCACCATCACTCAGGACCTCAAGTGGGAGCCCACCATCAGCTCCCTCATCTAGAAGGCCCAGCAGAGGATGTGCTTCCTGCTGCAGCTGAAGAAAGCCAGCGCAGATGATGGTGCACTTTTACACAGCAATCATTGAATCCATCCTTCTCTGCTGAGAAGATGATCAGCTGCAGACTTCCATCTCTGCAGGACCTGAAAGTATCCAGGACTCGGGGACGAGCAGGTCGGATCACAGCTGACTCTTCTCACCTTGGACTTGGACTATTGAGCAACTCCCCTCAGGCAATAGGCTACGGTCTATCTGGACCGGAACCTCCAGCCACAAGAACAGTTTCTTTCCCTCTGCCGTTGGACTCATGAACACTTAACACCTGCCACTTAACAACTATTCAAACCAATAACAATTCATTGCACTGTTCACTTTCTGCACTATTTCAGACCATCTGCAAATGTTGTGTACATACTGAGACCAAGTTTATTTTTTATTTTATCAGTAAGTTCTTAATTTATGCATGCCTTATTTGATTCTATATACTTTGCTATTATTATTATTATTAGTATTAGTATTATTATTATTATTATTATTATTATTATTATTATTATTCTTTGTTGTATGTTGCACCTTAATGCTGAAACAAGTTCCTATGTTTGTGAATTTCGTTCACTACAATGGCAATAAACCTTTTTCTGATTCTGATTCTGAGCTTAACAAAATAAATAACAATTTAGTACATATTATAACTGACCTTAGTGAAGCAGCTTACTTAAAGAGCACATCAATGCGGTGGACCCGCATATTAAGTTTACAAGAGAAGACGCTAAGGAGAAGCTTTCTTGATTGTTCCACTATCAGAGGAGAGGATGGAAAGCTCCAAATAGAAGTATATAGGAAACTTACACACACGGAGCAGTACCTGTTCTTTGGTTCTAACCACCCGATACAGCACAAGCTGGAAGTGATCAGAACATTACAACACAGAGCACAAGAGGTGTACACCAGCTCAGAGGGCAAGAGGAAAGAGGAAAAACACGTCCAGAATGCTCTCTCAGCCTGTGGATACCCGACTTGGGCGCTTAACAAAGTGAAGAGATCCAAAAAGCAGGTCAAAAGGGACAAAAGGGAAACAGAACCAAGTCACGGGACTGTTGGAAAAACTGAATTTTTTTTTTAGACAACACGAAATCCTTGTTTGTTCCAAACCACTTTAAGACAAAAAGTTTCTATTCAATGCAGTGAAGAAAGTTGTAAAGAGCGGTGAGACTAAACAGCCAACTTCACAAGAGGCTTTATCAGCACAGAAGACACGCAAATTCAGGACCCCAGAGCGCCGTGCATCTCAAATCATCATCTCAAAGCCACAAACCACTCTATCGAAGACAGTGAGAAGAAGATTCTGAGCAGCGAGAAAAGATGGTTTGAAAGAGGAGTTAAGGAGGCAATCTTTGTTAAAAAAGAGAATCCTTCCTTAAACCAAAATGGAGGTTTAAGATTCAACCATCCTGTTGTGTATAATAGTGTCTTGAAACGCTAATCAGGTACTCAATGAGGAGGGATCGAAAGTCAGTTTACATGGATGTTGATAGCCCATTACAGGGCTTTTAGTAAACAAAGAGTAAGATAAGATATGATAAGATCATCTAAAAACTGTTTACTTTAGGAATCAAGAACATCTTATAAATGTAAGCTAACTATTTAGTATTTGTGTTAACATCTGGTTTGCTTTTCAGTTCACACACCTCTGCATATGGCAACAGAGTGACAACTGGACCCCGCAGCGCCCCGCAGCGCCCCGCAGAGCCCCGCAGCGCCCCGCAGCGCCCCGCAGCGCCCCGCAGCGCCCCGCAGAGCCCCGCAGCGCCCCGCAGCGCCCCGCAGCGCCCCGCAGCGCCCCACAGCGCCCCATAGTGACCGCAGGCTACTCCACAGTGTTGTTTTCAGCAGCAGTTTGTTCCCCTCTTCTTTTCAAAGCACATCTGTTGCTGTTGCTGAGATTAAGCACTAGTTTTCAGGATGTTTTTGACTAAACCTCTGCAAATAACAAGGTCAGTGGCTCAGAGATTCTCCCTCAGAAGTCTTGGCAGCTCATTCTGGAGCAGTGATTGGATCCTCAATTCTTGTTTCTGGTAATGATTACATTTCCTCTACATTTCTTTGATGCTTATCATCCAGATGCCCTTTCGTCACTGTTTGGATGCTGCGGCTTCTTTGTTCTCAATAGTGCGCTCTCGCCCCGTGATAGCGTCTCTGTGCATTCTGTCCTTTTCCCATTTCCTCTGTCGCAAAAGCCAACATTTTAATTGAATTTCAGAGCTTTTAATGTTCGCATTAGCCTAATCAGAGAAAGGGGAACTAGATTTGTTTATCTCGACCTTGGTAGAATTAGCAGAGGGTATATGTGGATGTGTAAGTGCAGACGGAACAGGCTCACTCCATAAACGTGTGGTAATGTCCTGATCACACATGACAAAACAACACATGGCTCTGTGTGCAGACTTCAGAGGAGGCTGCTCTGGTCCCTGTTCTGTCATGTTGAGAATAATACAGAGTGGAGCTGTGGTGCTCCTCAGTGGAACCTTCAGGCGCTTTAAACTCTGATGCAGGACACATACAACATGAGTGAAACTGTAACCTTCTGAGAGTCGCAGTCCTCACAGCACACAGGAATGCAAAACACAGCCCCAAATACCCAAGGGCCCCCAGGCAAATTTGATTAAAAGTTTGTTTTTCTTCACTCTCAACAAACGGAGGAGCTCGTCGATGCGGCACTGACAGTTAATTGGACTTGGCAGGGCCACGAGTTCATTCGTCAGCATTGTGTGGGGCTGGCCTAGGAGGAGCAGGACAATCGATGTCCCTCAGGACGGTCTGTAATCACTGCAACACTCCGATGAAGTCCAGGGTTAAACAGCAGAAAGCAGGTGCATGAGGAGCAGACCAGGACTGCTAATATGCTCTGCACAGAACAAGGACACTGCAATGCAACACCACAGGAGCATGGGCCAGCGTGAGGCAACATGACGCTCACAGCATGTCCTCACATTGAGCCTTATCTCGCATCCAAATCATTCTAATCTAATTATGAACACAGTTGTAGTGCTGTTGTACGCCATGAGATAATATTCACATACAAGACAGCACCATGTCACTTTAGCGCATGTGACAAACTGTCAGGCATTACTGTCTGACACACTTATGACACAGATTCATCAGCTGAAAGCTGCATTTCAATCTTCATACATGTTGCACCCCTTTGATTTCTGGACACCTTGGGGAGGTCAGGCTAGTGTTAGAAAAGTCTCCCTATGGCATTTTGTAACTGACTCTAAGACCTGCTCTTTTCCCTCTTCACTTCAGAGCCACACTACTCTGCCTGCTTCCTCCTCTGATGCATCACTCCACTACTGCAGGGGCAAACCATCAGGAACTGTTGACCTTCTACAGATTTGAGACAGCAGGAGGATTGGCCTATGTTGTTGGTTAGATTTTGTTGTAAACTACGAAACCAAAACACACGGCACTGAAGCTAAACTTCATAGAAGATGCTGATATACCACTATCTTCTGTTTTCAGAAACTTTGTGGCAAAAGATATATGGTCAATATAAGATTCTTGCATGTAGTTTCTGCATAAGAAAATCACAAGCAAGAGAATATGAAATTGCTCAAATGCTGCCTGCTGGTTTATGTGGTTCCACGTGTATTTCTGGATTGTCTTCTGCACACGAAAACAACACAAAAACACAGGTTTAATATAGGATAAATAGTTAGTAAATACTTTATATGTAGACACATTATATTGATCCACAAAGTATGATAAGTATAATAGGGAATAAATAAAACACCCGATATTTAAAAATAATAATAATTTAAAAAAGAAGAAATGCTTTCCACATCCATCGGATTGGACAGTTGTATGGGTGGGCAATATTGAGAAAATAATCAGTATTCTTTTGGAATCATTCTCACAATATGAATCAGATATTTGTGCAATCCATCATTAATGCGATTAAACGTTCCTGTAAATGCTTTGGGTGAGGTTCAAGTATTGCAATAACAAACACAAAAGTTCAGTAACTTGCTTATGTTCAGGAAATTAACAAACAAGACATTTAGATTTGAATTAATAAGACACATGCAAAATATAGCATTGAAAATCGTGATGGATCAATATGAGAAAAAAATATATATATTTTTTTCTCTTCTTGTCATTTCGCCCAGCCCTAATTCTTAGTCATGACAATTGCATCTCCAAGGAGACAAGCGGGTTGTGACTCTCCCATGTCATGTATGGACACCAACTCTACTTGCGTGGGTATAAATCAAGTTTCTGGAACTGAACCCACCAGAAAAGGGGAATAGTACTCTTTTAAATAAAGGTCATCCAACAACTTGATCAATAAATTACTTTGTGCAAACTGTATTTACAAGAGAATATGGCCAGGTAAAACAAAGCTAAAGTCTGTGCTGACATTAGTATGCAGAAGCTTTTTATCACTCCAAACTGTTATCATAGCTTTTCAGATATTTCAGACACACTGACCTTCTCTTAAGGACAGCAGATAAGACTTTTTAATGTCCTTATTAAATCAACTCATCTATGCATCTCCACTCAGAGCCTTTCAGATGCTCTCCACTCTCTTCCTCACTAATGACAAGCATCGTGGACATAATGACCAGCGGGACACGCGTACTCCGCCAAAAATGATCCAAATGGAAATATTTTATCATCGCGAGCATCAGCCTTCATATACATCAGGCTCTTTAGTGCGGCTGTGCGAATGTGGGTGCGTGCACACTCTTTTCTCCCAAAGGTAATGGAGCAGCACACTCCAGGGGACAATAAATCCTGCTTAATGGAATGGGACCAAATTCCTCAGAGCCAGACATCTGCATACAGACCAATGAGGCTTAGGTACAGTACAGGCATAAAAAGAAGATCCCCACAAAGCATTATCAAAAGAATGGGATTGTGGGTTAATATAAACATAATATTTCATTTGTGAAGAAGTGAAGGGGCTGTCAGCCTGTTTGATGGATGCCCCATCAGACAGAAGAAGACTTGAGATTAGATTTATAGCTAACATATACGTCCCGGCAGATGTAGTGCTCACTTCAGACACTGTTCATTTAGGCCAGGTCTATGTGTATCACTTTGAATTCTAAATACTTATAATGAGTTAGATATTTTTAGAGATTAATTTGATTCATGTACTTTGTCTCATGTCAAATCAAGCTGCCTGTGTGAGTGTTTTTTTTTTTTTTTCAAGTGCACATTGCTTACTAAAGCATAAGCAAAGCATTAATGCTACAAATAGGAGGTCAACTCAAATATTCCAAGGCTGTTACAGTAAAAACTGCCTGTAGAATGGTCAAGCATCACATTTTTTTGAAAATGAGCATGCCACTCTGTCAGTATATATAAGACCTTGGCCCACGTATTAACACATTAGTATTGCTGGTTGGCAGTTCAATTCCAGTTCTAGTCAGATAATGTAGTGTCATTGGGCAAGAAGTGTCTATGCACACTGGTGTATGAATGCAGGGACTAATGGATACTAGCCCAGAGCTATATATGTTTGCATGTCTCTTGTATGTTCATAATTATGCATTGTCTCAACCAGATAAACATCAATAATCATAAAAATCATTACAAAAACAGCAGCACATTATTCATGATCATCCAATGCAATAGCAATATAATTTATCATAACCTTGGTAGCCGCTGTTTTAGTATTATGCCCTGGTCTAAAACCGGACTGGTAGCTATTTAAAATTAAATATTTGGTTAAGAACGCATGCACCTGGCACCTGTTAGCTTCTCCAAGAGTTTTGCTAGGCAGCATAGTTTTGAGATTGGATGGAAATTATTTATGCAAAGGGAGAACAAAAGCAGTTTTGTGAGATTAAAAACACAAGTTAAACACTTTACTATAAGTGGAGCTGATAACAATAGCAACCTAGGTTCAAAGGTGTCAGCTCCAGTGGACTTTTTTGGATCTATAGAGAGCAACATATTTAGTACTTCATACTGTGTAAAAGGAACAAGAAAAAATACTTGATAATCAGCCCTATTCTCATGTATTGGGGTAACAGCAACAGATGGAGCAGCATCATCAAAAATACTTCCAGAGTCAGCAAAGTGCTGATTAAACGCAATACAAATATACTTTTTCTTTATTAGACTAATACAATCTTTAATCATTTAATTAGGTAAAGAAAGAGCCCAGTTATGGAATAAGGATTTAACCGTTTGCCAAGATTTTGCAGAATTGCTCTGCAATTCAGCGAAAGTATTGACGTAGTAAGATGCTTTGGCTTTACAAATAGTAGAAATATATTCATTGCGCTTATGACAAAACTGTTGATTTTTTGTTTGTCTGCTTCTTTCATAACACCCTGTTTCCCTTTAGCCCACACACAAACGGTTATTATGATGCAAAACCCTAAAAACTGATGAAACTGCTAAATATGTCATTTGTAAATACAATGCTGATAGTAAGTTGCAGTAGGTCAGAATGAAGAGCGCAGGGATCATAAAGTTCTCCAAAGCAAACACATTTGATCAAAATACTTTTTCTCAGTTTACAGTGGAAAATATAAAATGTGCATCCATAAGTGGAGAGTTTACACAAAGACATGCACATGTGAAGCAGAGGTACTGCCTGTTCTACATTCAACATATCTAACAGGTTTCAGGATTTCGTGATGCTCTCATACTGAATAATTTATCGAGAATACTAGCATTTACGACACATAAATATGATAAACGCATTATATAAATATTATTGTCACCGCAGAACCTTAATGTGTTGTGTCTGGGCTAATTCTTAATTTAGGCCATGTCCACACGTAACCAGGTATCTGATAAAACGCATATATTTTTCTACGATTTGACCTGTCGTCCACACATAACCGGAGGATTATGCCCTTGAAAACTGTGCTTTTGGAAAACTCCAACCAAACCAAACTCCAATTAGTGAATCCACGTCACACATGCGTCCTTGTTTACGCCAGTGGACAACGTGGATCCTTTAAGAAGTGTGTTACTTTTGATTGTACGAGTGCGGTGCACAGAATGAGTGCTTTACAATCGGCTATATTGCACTAAATAACCTAATGGATCTATGCAAATAACTCGACACTCAAGACACTCAAGAGAGCGCAGTTATACAGGTTTGTGTGGACGGACATCTATTCACAACGATTATGTGTGTACGCAGTATGTTTTATTAAACGAAGGGCGGCGGATATGCGATTATAAACATACACGCCTACGTGTGTACAGGGCCTGAGTATCACTTTAGCCTGGTTTTGTTTTCAAGTAATGGCTCAATGAATGAAGGCACCTAGTTGTTTATATTTAATTTAACTTAAACTATAATTATGTTTGAAAATAAATTCAACTATTGCAAAATGTTAGCTCTATATTCTGTATTCATGTTCTGTCACTGTGCAAATCTCTACACTTACAAACCAACAGTGTTTAGTGTAGAAAAAACTGATAGTGGCAGTGAACTGGCACGTTGAAATATTGTCTCATGGAATCTCCCTCCCTTATCAGGTGTTTAAAATCCCACTTCTGCCCCTTACAATTCAAATGGATGAGTATTCTCACAGTTATCAGGGAACCAGGCCCTTTGCAAAGACATCTCAATCCTGCCACAGAAACAAGTCACAGTTGAGTGCACTGGCTGCTTATCTGACAGTGGAAAATAACAGCACAGTCAACAGAGTCTCATGGCGGCCGCACCATAGATGGCTTTGTCCGCCTGCTCCCGGAGGAACGGCTCTGCCCCGCGGCTTTGATCTATGAAAATGGAGCAGGCAGCGCTCATTGACAGATACAAGCAGCGCTGAACCCCATCCGAATGGAACACTTAGAATATTTATAGTTCTCCAGAAAATGTCTGTCTTTACATGCTGCTGTAACGAAGAGTGGAATCAATTCAGACTGCTCTTTAAAACTTTATGGGGAGTCTTTGGGATTTTTATGGATTTAGAGCCGCCGTGAAAACTGCAAGAGTTATTTAGCTGCAGTTGTAAGTAGCTACGCACATGCATGTTGGGGTGAGTGTCTGTTATGATTTGTGCGCAGAGGAAAAAGGCACTCCGAGTAATGTTTTGAGTAAAAGAAATATTCAGCACATGAGACATTAATATTTGTGACAGCAGTAAGTTGTAGGCAGTGCTATGGGAATGTCCTGTGCCTTCTTTCTAGAGGGACGTGAGAGACACTTCTTAAAGCAATGCCAAGCAGACTATAACAAGGTGTAAATAGTAGGGCCACAACGATTAATTGTGATCATAATTATAATCATATTTTGATTAATATAGTTGTTAACTGAACTATACAGACTCTGAAACAAGTACACAAAGACCTTTTTATATTATACAGACAGTGACATTATTCAATCAAAATGTCAACAAAAGAATAAACTATTTATTATCAAAATAACAGTTTGACCAGTCAACTAACCAAAAATGTTATCGCTAACTTGTCGACCACTAACATAATTGTTAGTTGCAACAAAAAAAATCAATACCCAGAAACTAATCGATACCAAAGAAATCACATAAATAAGACCTAATTAGACATTTCCTGAATAGTTTTAGAATGGTCTCGATCTTTATCAGACCATATGGTAACATTAATGAACCTGCGATGATTTTGTGTTGCCAAAATAAAATGTGCTTTTGTTATCATTGTTGAATCAAATCAATATCAAGTATCAATCCTATTCCTTACAACTCTAGCACTTGATATGGCAAAATCATCATCACCATCACTAAATGAGCAATGCTGATATCACATTACATCACAACAGTGTTTTAATCTGAGCTGCACTGTGGCCCAGGGGTTTAGTTGCAGCACACATGTCAGACATCAGCGCTGTGAAGAGAATGTCTCCATCAAGGCCAATCCAATGAAAATGTGTTGAGACTAACGTCAAACACATTCAATACTATATGTTTTAGATCTAGTTAGTGGAGATTAAGTTGGGATATTTCTATTTTAATTAAATACATTTATTATTTTAATTATGTAGCCAATTTATTATTTAGCATGCCCTTTTGGCTTAGCCTACTTTCCTTGCCATGAAATACTTAAGCTTCCCATATCATAAAATAAGAAAAAAAAATAATGATTAAACACAGTAATTTGATAGAGTAACATTGAAATGGGCTGATTGCTTGTAAAGAGAAAATATTCAGTTGATCCCATTTCTAAAAATGAGGCAAAGAGGCCGATGATTATGGTGTGGTTGCTCTTACTGTTGTCAGTAGTGCAGTTGTTTCTAATGAAGCATGAAAATATCACAAATAAAAGGGAAAAAGGAACAAGCTTTGCTTTGAAGCACTGGGTCAGAGATATTAAGTGTAATTATTAACAGTAAAGTTTGTGTTGGGTGTATATTAGACTATGGCGTAATGGGCCACATTCATCACTTATTGGAGCGTGCAGCGGCCTCAAAAGAGCGTCCTGTTTGAATGCATTAGGGAGGAATATGTTACCTCGCGCCGCGCCTGACCAGACACATTACATTTGCCTATTAAGTGTGATAGATTTCTCCTATATAACAAAAGGATGCTTTGGGGTTTACAAAGCTAAACTCCACATTCCACCGCCACATTGATCTCCGCCATTCCTGAGCACATCTGGCGTCCACAATAACAGCGAGCTAATTTGCAGAAAGTAACAGCTCCTAAAGTTCAATAATTGTGAACTGTTCTTTTTCCCAGACTCCGGAAATGTGTCATTATCTGACAGAGGCACACGAAATCAATCTCAGTGCTTCATTGAGCTTTAAGTCTTTAAAAACATGAGCTAAATATACCTTACAGCCTGGGATAGGTGCCATCGTGGAGATATGAAAGTAGTTATTACACAGATATGTGCTGACCCTCCTGACAGGTTCATCACATAAATGAAATCAGTGATGCTTAAAGAATTCAACAATCGATGTGCAAGGAATATATCTAACTTTGCAAACTTTGAAATCCAAGAAACTCATAATGCTCTGCTGAGACAACTTTATACGGTTTTATTCAATAACCACATCATATCCTACGAAAATATTAGATTTGCTCTCTTCCTTTATACCACACAGATGCATACACTGTATTTGTTGCAAACAGCGATCAATAACATCACCAGTTTGGCAGCACACATCAGAGAGTAAATTACTACAGACCGTCCCACCAGAACAACTCTATCTGCAAACCGCCTTTTAAAGAAATCAAGCCCATATTATTGAGCCAAATATTTTCATCTGCAATCCATTTTTACATTTACAATCCGACAGGGAGCAGAGATGTTTTGGTCTTTTGGTTTGGATGTTTTAGAGTTGTTGTCTCTTTCTAAACAAAAGAACTATATTGATACAAAGGAGAAAAACATTTTATTTGATCAGAAACACAGCGACAAGCACAGAAAGAAAAGACATGTCACACGATGGATTGGATGGGTCAAAAATAGTCTGTCCAGCCATTGTTCTGCCATATTCAGGAAATGCGCAATTTTGGGGCTCAAAGAGCTGGGTACTGTTCAAATATTTTCAATTCCATTTTAAAAGTGCAATATTTTGAAGTACTGCCACTTAGTTGTCTCCATGGAGATGATAAGGCTTTGCTTGTCATTGTTGCTTGTTTTCTTACTGTCTGTTTGTTAAATGAACAGTTTTGTGAAGCCCTGTGAGGTGACTGTAATTTTGAGCACTAAAAATGTTTTTTATTAGGACTGCAACGATTATTTAGGTAGTCGTTTAATCTGTCAATTATTTATTTCAATGAAATGATTGTTTAGATTGTGAAAGGTTTGTGAATATGAGAATTTGAGAGAGATGCCACTATTTAAAAAAAACAAAAACAAGCAAGAAATCATTAAAAACACAAATATTTATTGTTAATGTGTCAATTGTGCTTTGTCAGAGTCAAAACCTCTTCTCTCAGCATATGGAATTCTTTGGAGTCGTTGTACAGTTAAGAAAACAATTCGGGTTTTGTTTGTTTTTGTTTTTTCAATAATTGATTGGTTGCAATTAATCAATTAACCTGTTTCAGCCCTAAATTGAATTGGATGTTCCAGAGTATGGTACTAAACATATGTATCTCCATCGATTCATAATTTAAAAAGTATTTTCACCAATAAAAAACACCTGAAGCTGAATAAATACACGTCAATACCACTACACCCCACTACAGAGGTTACATATCCTTTAAACGGGGTTTGTACACCTTTTCAAACCCTGAAAAGGTGTACAAACCAAAAATACCTTTTTGAAGCACCTTCAAGGTATATTCCAGCTCAGCCCAAACACTGCACCATTTGTTTGCATTCAGGACAGTAACAAACAAGCAAAGGTATATTTCAACAGTAGTTTCTGACGTTAACAAAATATGAATGTAGTATGTTTCTTTCCCAATATGCATTTTGAGAATATGATAAAAAAAGTATCACAAGAAATGTACTTAGTGAAGTGGGCTTTGATGGACATTTGTAAGACATTTTGGGCAAATCAGAAGCAATTTCCTGTATTTTATGGCATTTCAGAAAGTGCCTATGATAATAAAGGGTCAAATGTAAGTACAGTTTGGTTTCTTAGTCCAGACATTCCAGACAAAAGATTATTATTGAAGAGCTTATTTGTAACATCTCATAGGTAAACTTCAGTGTGCAATAAAAGTCTGTATGTTGATTAAGGTGTGTGTTTTGTATGGAGTCTGGGGGTCCTCCCCAAGACAATTTTAACAAATCAGACTCAATTTCCTGCATGTTAAGGCACAATTTGGTTATTTGTACTGATCATTCTTAGAAATTGCAACTTCAGTAAAAGAAGTATAGATTTTTTTGAGTCAGGTTTAATTTTCAGGGGGCCCTAAGCCATATTTGACTTGGGGGCCCTTGTCACTTTAGTGCGGCTCAAGTTCAACTATTTATTAGACAATTCTCAAAACACAGCAGTGTGATGCATATCATCTGCACTAAATATACTGTATCTGCATTACCCAACAGACAGGGAAGCACAAAGGTATTTATAGAAGCTGAGAACATCTATAGCTACAACAAATTGGCTAGAAAGAAATTGAATATATAGTTTTCTTGTACGTTTTCAACTGAATCTGGTGCATCATCTTTTCTCTTGTAAGTCTAATGAATTTGCATAAGGTCCCTGTGCATTTGATAGTATCAGTTTAGAGTGCCCAGCCCTTGATGCTCTTTAGGTGATCAATATTTGGTGAGAAAACGTTGAAATATACAACTTCAAGATATTCTAAATTATTAATCAGGTAGCACTTCACAAGTTTAAAATGGCAAATTTTAAAATACTGTGTTTTAGTATGGCTGGAGAGGCTAAAAAAAATAAAATAAATAACTTGGCATGTCAGTAATAATGTCATGTCAGGATGATTAGTGAGGCATTTTCCACAACAGTAAGCAGGCATCAGTCATTCATTGCGACAGCTTTTTAAAGTACCACAGACAGACGCTCACAACACGACACTCCTGTTCCCTACTCCGAGCCTTTTGCACTTGCTTTGGGATGTCCCTCTGTGCTGGGGAGTGATCTGGGGTCAGCTGTGGTGCCTCAGGGTGAGAGTCAGGCTGAGAACGAGGAAGAGTTCTATTTGGGCCGGTGGACAGCAGCCGACTCGCTCTACCTTCTGCCCACAACAAGGAGCTTTCCCGGAGGCATTGCGCTCAAAAGCAGGACTTTGAAACAACTCCAGAAGAGCGCTGAGGTACTGGGCTCTGCTTCAGGCCTCCTAGCATCCTACACTATCGTCACGGTGGCACTCAAAGCAAATCTACTTCTCAACCGCACTTCATCTTTATCAAAACAAAGTGCAAATAAACTATGACATTGATTTTTATCTGGTAAAGATTAATGCGTTGCACCTATCTGTGAGCCTGTGCAAATTTACAAGCCAAAGAAGCTGAACCATTTACACAACGGGAAAGGAGGGCAGATTTAATTTCAAAATTGGCACGCATTCCTCATTTCTGCAGATGAAAGCTTGCAAATGAGAAAGCCTGGACTCCTGCCTGGGATGGATATCCACACTTATGAATAATGCCTTTTCTCAATCATCAACTAGGTTCTGTTAAGGTGGATTAGTCCAGCACCTGCACAGCTCACCCATAGGGGCCACAATGTCCCCCGGGGGCCCCAGCCCCGCAGCACAAAGCTCTGTCACTTCTGACTCCGCCTCCACTGGCCCTGCTGATTTACACACAGCACTAATCAGGGAATGGCTCTTGTGCAAATGAAAACTCATAGATCTGTACAGTAACAGGGCCGATATTATTTTTGCTCCCATTACTCATTTCTGAATATGCAAACAACCATAAATGTTTAATGCTGGCAGCTGCAGCTAAAACTCTGGGTCAGGGGTGCAGACGTGCAGAGACTGGGTCAAGAGCAGGGAATCCTGTTACATTCTGAGCACACTTTGCTGATTTATTTCATGTAATGAAGTCAAATCTGTTTTGCCCCATTGAAGATCTACTGTAAAAGCTGCTATTTGGGTCAAAATGACACCACAGAGCTTTCTCTGCAGCAAATGAGGAAGTGCACTGTTAGCATGCTAATGTTTTTTAGCTTTAGCGTGACGACAAAACTTGCTCTGGCCTCAAAGTGTAGTGAAACGCGCTGATAAAGTATTTCCGGTAAATAATTAGGACGCATTTTAAGACTGTAAAAATCAGGTACAGTGTCTTTAAAAATGAAGAATAGAGCTTGTGGAAAGTCTGACCTGCAAACAATAGGCAGATTGTACCCTGGATAGGACTAACTCCTCTTAAGATCTGCGGAAGTCTCCCAGTAAACACAGGACAATGACTGCGCTTGACATCGATTCTCCCCTACACTACACCAGCGCCGGACCAGCCTAATCATGATTAGGACCATTATAACAGAGCTCCAGGCAAACACAGGAGGACCAGGCATCCATCCACTCGCTAGATTCATCAGGCAAATCACTTCCAGCAAATGAGAATGAATTCATTGTGCCTTACCTGTTCCATTGGCTGTGTTTGCTATAGAAGAGAGGACACACAGCTAAGCAGCTTTGAGATAGATGTGCATACAAACAGATGTAGGATTCACTGTCAGAGTCTTTAAGGGTGAAGTGGGGTTAAAGGACTCACCACTGGAGCAGTCCAGTCCTCCCCAGCCTGGCTCACACTGGCAGGTGTCAGGAGAGACGCAGCGGCCGTGGACACACTCCTCTGAGCACAGAGCTGCACACACAAGGCACAACAATTATTTTAACATTACCTTCCGGGCAGAAGTGGATAGTACATTGTTTAGTTATAGTTTACATTTACTCTAGTATATTTATTTTAGTACGTTTTTAATTATTTGGCAGAACAGTTGTGTGAAATGGGGAAATAGAGGGTAGAGACACTGAGGTGGTAGCAACCACACATGTGCAGCTTTAAACCATTACAACACTGACAAGACCTACCTAAGTAACTTTTCATAACATTTTACTTTTCAAGTAATTTTCTGACACCTTTACTCCAACTCAGTGATTGAAAATAACGAAATACATGGACCAAATATACATATTCAGAATACTAATTTTGAACTGTACTCCAGTAAAAAAGGTTATCTTATCTTATAAAAAAAAAGCATAGCAAACGGTGAAAGAAAAACAAAAGGCTGTTTTAAACCAAAGTATTCAGAATACAGTACTCTGATTACATAATATGTTACAAAATGCATTTTCATTTCATACATTTATTTATTTATTTAGCTTCCACAAGTGGTCTCTAGTCTTCCGGGGGTCCATTTGGCATAAAATCAGAACAGATTATACAAAATCAGAGTGGCCTTTTTACAACATATGTCAAGAACCACTGAATATTCAATACAGTTCATTAATAGGTTTTTGTGTTTGTTTTGAGTCTTAAAAGAATATCTGTCATTAATTTGCCTTATACTCACAGACAGCTGATTCCAAACTGCTGAGGATCTTATTAATAAAGTTCTCCGCATACAATTTGACTCTGTAAAAGGAACAACTAAATCACCAGAGCTGACCTGCTGAGCGACATGTTGGTGACAATACCCACTGTACACTAGTTTATCTACTAAGAATTTGTGGTTGTTTTTGTAGATGGCATTATGCATGCAGCACAGAAGACTACTACAAATATCTACTCGAAGTGTTCAATGCAAATCATGGGAAAATGTTGTTGTTGTGTTGTTTATGGATGTTCTCTATATACAGTCCCTATGCTCAGCCTGACAGTGCTCTTCTTTAGCACTTGTTTGAAAATGTAGAGATGGATTGCTGCAGTAAAGCTTTCAAGAAGTGTAATAAACTTCAGATGTATGCAACATACTTTTGGAGGTGAACTCAACACTGCAATGTGGTTGGCACCAAGATGGGCATAATTAGACAACTTTAATTAAACTCACTTTATAAAACACAATTTATAATAACAATGAATATCCAAAACTTACTGTACAACATCATTACAGTATAGCCCTCATAGTACAGCATTTCTTTGGCAGGCTAACAGTATTGTTCTTCTTCTGAAAATGCACGGAAGATGATTGGTGAAGATGCATCCAAAATATGGTCTGAAGATTTTGACTGGTCTTCAGGCTCTATTCTCAATTATTCCATATTAGCCACATGTTTTGCTGTAAATAAATTGAAGTATATGCATAAACGAGTCTCTGAAACACCTTAATCAAGTTTTTTATATCTCATTAAATGTGGAAACACTCAAACACTACACAATTAAAACATTTCCTTTAAGTAAATTGGCATTAATTAAAAAAAAAAAAATCAAATACTATATTACTAACACTATGCAAATAAAAAAGGCAAGTTTTTTAAATCACTATCTTCTAAAGATAGCTGAAATAGTAATTTTCTCCTGTGAGTGGTCCTGTCGTTCTGTTGTTTAGTTTGTTGGTTTTTACTTGTTCACATTATACATTAATTGTGTTTTATGCTCATGCCCATAGGTGAGGGTATGGTCAAGAGCTTTGGGTAATGACCAAAAGGACAAGATACAAATGGTCAAAATGAGTTTCCCCCTTCAGGGTGGCGGGGCGCTCCCTTAGAGATAGGGTGAGGGGCTCAATCACACGGGAGGAACCCGGAGTAGAGCCGCTGCTCCTCCACGTCGAGAGGAGCCAGCTGAGGTGGCTTGGGCATCTGTTCCGGATGCCTCCTGGGCGCCTCCCTGGGAAGGTGTTTCGGGCATGTCCCACCGGTAAGAGGCTCCGGGGAAGACCCAGGATACGTTGGAGGGACTATGTCTCTCGGCTGGCCTGGGAACGCCTCGGGATCCCCCCGGAGGAGTTGGAGGAAGTGTCTAGGGAGGGGGAAGTCTGGGAGTCCCTGCTTAGACTGCTGCCCCCGCGACCCGGCCCCGGATAAGCGGAAGAAGATGCATGGATGGATGTATTTTAGGCCCAGGAAGTTCATAAAAATATTAAGAGAATCAGTTGATGTACTGTAAAAAAAAATATTTAAAAATAAATTTAAGTTAGACATTATATTCTTTTGTCATTTCTCCCAGTTCTATAGGTGGATAGATAGTGGATAGATGAATAGATAAATAAATGGATAAATGAATAGATGGATAGCTAGATAAAATGCCTCAACTAAATTGAAGCTAATACCCACTGTCTGCCTCTTAACCAGTGCTCTGGCACAAGTGCCTGGGTTGATAATTCAGCTCATGTGATGCAGCAGGCTAGTGGAGGTGCTCTGTGGCAGGGCTTCCCTCTGCACAGCGAGCTATCGGCCGTGGGCCACGGACCAACAGCCTGTAAATCCTCTAATTTGATCCGCTAGCGCTTTGTCATAGGCAGCTGCTCTAACGCGGACCGTCTAGAACTGCCGTTTTCTCGATCATTCATATTGAGCAACACTGTGGCCCATTGATCGGACAGGCATTAGTATTCCTGTGAGCGCCTTCACAAGTTGGAAGTTTGGTTCTCCTAATAAAGTGACCTACATGGAGTTTTCTGCCACTGTGCCAGTTTTGTGAAAGCAGAACGGGTAGTTGCACAACACAGGCACTTAGCATGAATAAATCTGAGGCATTCCAAGGTCAGCGGGCCAGGGCGAGACAGAGATCTTATTGGAGAAAGGATGGAGACACTAGGAGAGAGACAGCGGCCTGATGGGAATCGGAGTTGCACGGACACAGATAGTCCAAGGGCGGCCAACCGCATCCTTAACTGATCACTGTCCATCCAACGTCTAATGCTATTATCAGTGCTGCTACAACTACAGTGGCTTTTACTTATGCTACTGCTTCTGCTAGACAACTACTACTACAAAACGATGTACCTATTGACCTATGTACATACTGATTTTATTCATTTATTAACCTTTACTTGCTGCACTGGGCACTGAGATTTGGAATCTTTTTTTCAGGGGAGTCCTCAGTCCTGACCCCAGAGAGGAGTGGAAACCGGAACAGGTTCTCTCTCTTTTTTTTCTTTTTGGCAATTTTGCTTTGTTGTTTGGCATTTTTTATTTAAGTCTGGGTGTCACTATAACTAGTTTGTTATTATGGCAACACTTCCATTTCAATTTTAAAGCTTGGATTAGGTCTGTGATACAAATGAATCTTTTGAGGGCCAACAACATTGTAACATGATTGAAAACTGTGAATCGTTGATTTGACTTCATATATTGAATATAAACTAAACTATATAATTCAAATTAAATAAATTGTATAATTAGAAACACTGATGGTACAATAATATCTGGTATGATGTCTGTCGTCATGGTTTTCACTCATTGTATAATTTATTCCAGAGCTCGTCACCCCTGCTTCAGCTCTGATCTACATTAATTAGCACTTGAGGTCCACGCGCTGGGGTCTGCATTAATATGGTGACCTCTGATCTGTCTTCAGTCATTACATTCTAAGCGACCGGCCCACCATCACCAGTCAATGCAGCAGCTCATTTCCCTTCATAAGTTTTATTAGTGTGGGCCAGCGAGTGCTATCATAACTTCAGGTGACGACGCTCTGCTCCAACTACGACTCCTGCGTGACTTTTCCTGACACACTGGTCGGCACATCCACGCAGTCCTCCCTAAATGACTGCGGTCTCAGAATTAGCCAAGTTTTCGAAGAGGGAAAAGTTTGAGGCTGCTTCCACACTTGCACATTTGATGATCAGTGAGATGATGAGATCTGGGCAGAAAAGGGACTTGCATCCTTTGATATCTTTTTCATATTTTTTTTTTTTAGCTTTGTTGCGTTTTTTAAGCGCTTCAAAGATTTTAAAATAAATGATTCTGTGCAGGGTGGGAGAGCGGGAAGAAGCCATGTAGAATCACTCCGTCTTACATTTCCGCTCTGCTCTAATGTGCCACAAGTGTCATAAATTGAATCGAACCGTAAACTGAACTGTCATGTTTAAAAATGAGGACTATACTTCCACTAAAACTATTTTATCAGACCGGGAAGAATATTAAATGTATTAACACTGGCCGACAATCACCAATTAGTTCCATTGTTCCATGCGCTGATAACACCTTGGCGTAATGAGTTAGATTAGCCTTTTATCTCGATGAAAGACTCCATTTTCCGGCCGATTCCTCAGACATGAGTTAAGCACAGTGATTCATGAATTTCAATTAAAATGAAAGACCTACCTTCTACTTTATTATGCCATCCCTTCAGTACACCGGTTCAGATCTCAAGAGAAGCCTCTCCGTATTCCAAACTTCATTTCCATATTTTTTTCTCTGGTGTTTTAAAAGGATGTGACGCATTTGCATGTCCCTGTTCGTGCTGATCAGAATTTGCTGATTGAAACGAAATAAAATCAACTCACGGCGGCAGTGACATTGAATTTGTCTCCTCTTCTCTTTGAATCCTGTGGACTCATTGATTACAGGTAGTCGATGTGGTGCCTTCGTCAGCACAAATCTTCAAGCTCGCTCTATCCGTCCGCTGCAATTAGACAGTCCTCTGCCAGGAGCTCACAATCTTTTGAATTATCTTTGAATCTCCAGTTTACCATTTTTGCCTGAGGAGCATTTCTGCGATTAGCCGCGGTGCGGGTGCTGGGGATTCACCTGCTGCTGTGTGGAGCTTAATCGAAGGATGATTGAGAGATGATCTATATTTTCATTGTTGGGGCCCTGGCCAGGCTCCTCTGACCTGGCTGACCCCCAGCTCCGTGGACAACAGCGCGCCTCGGGCTCCTCTCTGTTTAACAAACTTCAGACACACTGGCCTCATGCCCTCTCCAGGCACTGACCGCAGCATGGAGGAGCAAAAACAAGACAGGAAATAACTTTGTTTGAGAGAGAATCCAGTAGTGTTCTCTCAGAGTTTCTTTCAGTCACAGCTTTTATTGCAAAATAAAAAGAGAAAACAAAAATCCAACTAAATCGAGTATCTTGCTCCTCAGTGGTACAGTGGTCAAAGCAGCAGCATATATGCCAGGCTCTGTGACGACCCAGATGAATCATGAGATTGAGTCCTGGCTTTAACAATTTGCTGAAGGTTCTCCCTGCTCAAAAAAACCCAACAACTGCATCAGTAACATATTCTCTGCAAGGCATCTGGCATCGATAAAATTCGAGATTATAGCATGAATTCTTATGTTTCTTAGGTCTGGGCCCATTTTTCAATTGTCTGCTTCAACATTTCAAGCTTTAGACATTTCACTGTGGAAACTATCGAGTGTCACGGGAGCAGCCGAAAAGGTCAAAAACAACAACTGTATAATGCACCAATCACTGTGGCACAGAAAGATTTCTAAAGCCAGAGTGCCAGATGCCTGAGTCCACGCTCTATGGTCACAATCTACTATTATAAAACAGGTGTTACTAAAGTTAGATCTGATTATGAGACGGGAAAACAATAAAAGAAAAAAGGCAAGAATGGTTTGTATCTGTGACATTTGGAAGGGCCCAACAGACATAAGAAGGGGTCCCAGGATTAACCCTTGGGGCACCAATTTCAACAAAGTACTTCCTGTCTTCCAGATAGGACATTAACCAATTTAGGGCAGTGCCAGTGATGCCACTCAGTCCTCTAGTGTCTGTAAGAGGATCCCATGATCGAATAAATGCTTCTATTATAAGTAACCAATATATTCAAATAATTTATATAACATAAGTTTTGATATGTAAATTAATATGATAATAATTATCAACTACAAATTAAACACTCATCTTGCCTCGTTAAGTTAACGAGATCACCATAAGGACAGCCTTCCAAAACTATATAAAAGTTTTTCATAAATCGTTTAGGTACATTTTATTGACTTTTTCTTACGCTTAAGAGCCACAAGTGAATGTTAATGTTTTGAGTTCGCTCCAGGTACACTGCCTCACTTCATGCCAGGAAGCTAAATCGTACTTTAAACCTCCTTTTTGACTTATTAACTACAATAGTCCTTCAATTTAATGGCCACAGTGTGCTAACGATACGCAAGAGGTATACATTACATCCAGTAAACAAGCAAGTGTCTGGAAATAGAAGGAGTGGAGTTAATTTTGGGTCGATTTACTCTATAATGCCCCCTTTTGTCGCTGCATGCAAAACAGCCCGGGGACGACAAATCTCTTAATCCTGAGTGAGAGTGTGGGGATTAGAGAGGCTGGAGGAGTTTGCGAAGCCAGCGGAAAACAAAAGTGCCCTCTCGGCCCCCATCAAGTCTGCGTCCCACTTCACCTGGAGGGGCACGCCAGGTAAGCCCCCCACTCACAAACACACGCGCTCACGGCTGCACAATCAACACTGTTAGAGCAAATGGAAGGTTTCATGGACAGCGAAATAACAGTTAAAGAAATCCCGGGAGAAGAATGAACAGGACATAATAATTTTGATAAATATTCAAATGTACACATTTTCTTGATTTCCCTTTTTTTATGTAGTTGCACCAACTAAATAAAAAAAGGGAAATCAAGAAAATTTGCGGATGTCCTAGCTGCAACCAGCAACTAATTACCCCAAAAAGTGCAGAAATGTCCCTTTATATCCTAAATGTGAAGTTTATGCAGTTAACAAATAATCCTAATTATTCAGGTCAAAATATAACCATAAGAACAAAAAATATAATTGTGAGAACTGTAGGGAGCAACTAGGGATGTCACAATATAAAATTAGTGTTACGATTATTGTGAGAAAAAACATAATGATTTAGCAATTATTCACCATTATTGAGACTGTAACTAAACAACAGTGAAATATTGACTATGGTCTAACATGTTACTATTCCTCAAATTTGTTATTAAGTCTATAAGTATATTTTTTGATCTATCTATCTGGCCAGGCAGTTTGGACTGAATGACTCAGTAGGCTGTTGTCTTTAGTTCTTTATTAATTTCCCCATTGTGGGACAAATAAAGGTGATCTTATCTCAATTGAAAAGTACCTTAGAGTGCATAGTTTGAGATGCGCAGGAGCAGCTACACAAGCCACAGTTCAAACAGGCGCAGACTGATCAGGGGCGTTGAGGGCGTGCGCAATGTCAAGGTGGTTCAATTTCTTACAAATGTCTAAATCATGTTTTCATAAATGCAACAGAAAGTGTCAATAGTTTGCAGCCTGTAGAGTTTTCTGTAGAAGAGCAAGAGAAGGACTACATGTGACGCTGCAGCAGGGGCGGAGCAGGGATTTTTAGGGTCTGTGGGGGCCCTCATGATAAATGTGTAATGAGTTGCTCATAATATTACATCTTAAATGCCCCGGAATACAGAAAATTATATAATTTTTGTTGTTAGCTTCTTGATTGAGGACCCCCTGACCCCACTTAGGATTGTGATGCATGCAATATTTAATCAAACTTATGTAAAAAAAAATCAAAAAATAAGTGAAATATTCACCCTAAATTAGTATTAGAAACGTCAAATCACTACGTATTTTTTACACATTCGAAGTGGATTGGGGGAATGGGGGCACCACTGAGCATTTCTGCTTAGGACATGCAAATGGCGAGCAGCGACAATGATTTCAGTTCAATCTATACTCCAAAAAGTCAAACTAAACTAAATAGACATGTGAAAGAAATTGAGTAAATTGAGGCTTTCAATGTTGTTGTGAATAATTGGAAAATCGTGATATTTCTTCTCACAATAATCGGAACACCAAATTCTGATATCTTGACATCCTTATATCCTTGTTTGAAAGATTACCATAAATGTTTATTTTGTGCTTATCTTTAATTAGCTTTATAAAATTGTAATCAATATATCGATGCCCATTTTGTTATCTTGGAAGTACATTTCAGTGTACATTTTATCACCTCATTCAAGTTTATTGTCCCTCTCGGAATTGAAATTATAGCTCAGCTGCCAATGTATAGAAAGACTTGTATTGTTTCTAAATAAGAGATTGGCTGGTATATTCACAAAACTGTTTGTAATCTTAAACATTTGTTTGATACATGAACCTGCTAAAACATGAAAAATAAATACAGAGATATTCATTTTGTTCTCTCAGAGCATGGCCATTTGAAGGGTTTGTGTGGAGTAAAGACAACAAATACTCGATTACCAAACCTGTTGATTAGCATTTCAATAATCAATTAGTTGTGATTAGTTGTATTAATCCTACAGTAAGGGCCCAGTAAGTTAAAAACCCGCCAAGCACAAATACGACTGTGTTAATCCTGAATATTATGAACTTCGTGTCTGGTTTATTATCTATTCCAAGTCAACTGACACTGCAGTGGTCTATCCATCAAATCCCAAGTTCTCTACACATCCACAGAGCCAAGTGTTGCACAAGACATGTGGCAATCCACTATTCATGTGCCATTGGCGGCTATTACAGAGAATAAAACATGAACTGCTGAGAATACTGCAACCGAATGTGTTCGTTTGCCTTAAAGATTCACTTTGAGAACCAAGAATAACGCTGACCAATAATGAAGTAATATTACCAACAGTGAGGGATTGTATTTTGGATATCAGCTCAGTTTAATTTTCAAGCCTTGTAGTTTTATGTGGGAGCCATCCTCTGTGTCTAAACTTGCACTATCTCAGCTCGTTAATTTCTCTCATTGTTATACAATTTCAATTACATTAGTCTGGCTGGAGCCGTAAAGTGAGGAGTAGTGTAAAATAGTCCTTTTCTTGTTGTAAGTCTCACTTTGTCACATTTAAAGGTGCTGTATTGTCTTAGTAGACTTTTTACAGCTTTTGGCCACGTTATAAAGTTGTTTCTTCTTCAAAAACATACCTGGGGTTGTGTTTTCATTATTGCATGTTTGGGTAAGGAGTATTTAGTCTGTCTTTACTCAAAAAACACTTGCGTCCTCCACAGTTTAACGTCTTCAGGTGGCAATCCAAGAAGTGCCCCTCTATGTATCCAATATGCAGTGGAGGAGATCCTCATTTAAACTACTTTTTCCAGACTGACAACTCAGGACTGTGTCACATTTACTTACAATACTTATATCAGTGTTTGGGTTTTCCATTTACAGAGGAGACCATGGTGAAGCCCCCATTGTCTGAAAACAACATACAATGGCATTACAAAATAAATACCGGTAGTTACAACACTGATCGAAAAGAGAGTATAAAGAAGACATATTGCTTTTTGGGGGACAT